>JAVJIF010011874.1:0-212500 GCA_038442645.1 Agave tequilana | reverse complement strand
AGTTTCTACTCACTAAGCCCCATGAAAACTTCATCATCCTCATGAAGAGGAGGATCAGATAAAATATATTTGATTAGTGAGATAGTCAAAAGGAGTGAAGTTCGTACTACTATCAAATTTACTAGAATACCCTGAAGAAAGAGGACGGTGGGAAAATGATTGAAGTTGAAATCGAGTGCTCAGAGAAAGAAGATGGGGAAGACATGATTCAAGAATGATTTATTTTCTGAAAGTTTTGAAATCAAATTGAAAACGAAGAACATAAATATCGTTTTTAGATATGAGATAATATATTAGTTCAAGCACTATAAAAAGGTCAATAATGTAAAACACCATGAATAGTAATAATAATTATTATACGTGACGGTTGAGTATTCGAAGAAGTGACAAAAAGAAATTAAATATTGAATTGAAGCAGCTGTGGCGGGGAAATCCAAAGAGTTCCTTTTTTTCAGAGGTTTATTTGTGAACTATAAATTAATTTTTTATATAATATTTTTTCCTATATATTTAGATTACGTATGGTGGACATCTTTTCTTTATCGAGATTAATATTATTGCATCTCTTTTTTTGAGACTGTGATGTATCACGGTAGATAGAATATTAATTACTTCAATTAGTTAGGAGTAATTAATATAGTATTTTATAAGATGTGATATACGCAGACTGATCTGACGGTCGCAGGGCTAATTACTTTGTAAAACGATCAAAATTCTGTTACATAAGGCATGCGAATAAGGACAGCGACTGTGATCGCAGTGCTGAACGATAGCATGTTTCGTCTGTTATTTCTATGCGAATAAGGAATGCGACTAAGGTCGCAGTCGTGATATAAAATTGAAAGTTATATTATATTAAGTCTGCAATATGGTCGCAATGATTGAAAGTTTTGTTATACTATGACTGTGACTATGATCGCAGACTTTATAAAATGATCAAAATTATGTTACAAAGCATGCGAAAAAAGACAGCGACTGTGGTCGCAGTGCTGAACAATAGCATGTTTCGTCTGTTTTTTCTATGCGAATAAGGAATGCGACTAGGGTCGCAGTCGTGATATAAAATTGAAAGTTATATATTTTTTTTATTATAGTTTTGAATGTATGTGTACTATGGCCTGGAATCCAATTCATAATATAATTGAGAATAAAGTAATTTTTTAGTACCAAGACCGATCATAGTCGCAGTTCATTAAAAATTGCATGAAATATTATCCAACCAATCTGCAAATATTGTGACAGTTACGAGAATATCTGATTTATAAAATATCTGTAAAACAATTAATCATTGTATTTTATTATTTTTTTACACTGTACATTTGTAATACAAAAAAAAATATACGGCGGCCCCACATTAAATTTCAATTTCTATTCATTTCAGTTTCTTTTATTAAATGTATATGAATTGAAAATAACACGAAATTAAATAAAAAAAAATTATAGGTTTCACGCATGTTTTTTGCTTTTTACTGCTGCTGTTTTTTTCTCATTATCTTGATTCAATTTTTTTCCTTTATATTTTCGATGTAGTAGAATTAGAAATTTTAAACTGTAGATATATTCAACAGAAAATTCTTTATAAATTACAAATATTTTAGTTAAAATTTTGTTGTGGATGATTTTTTGCTAGTTAGAAGTAAAAAGGGGGTATTTTGGTCAATTTGATTGACGATTCTTTAGGTGGGATGTTTTGATTTTTTGACGCCAACACTCTGTCATCGATATGTGGCATATATTTGGCCACGTCACCGCCGGCTGAGAAACTCTCTCAGCTGTCGGCTGAGGTACAGTAAACCATATATATATATATATATATATATATATTATATATATATATATATATATATATATATATATATATATAATATATATATATATATATATATATATAATATATATATATATATATATATATGAGTGGATCTTGCATTTGGATACCCAAAAATAAACGTTTATTATGTGTGTGTGTGTATAGATATATGTATATATGTATATATATGTATAGATATATGTATATATATATATATATATATATATATATAGAAAAATGTATATCAGCCCGCGGGTTGAGAGTACTCTCTCAGCCCGCGGTGACGTGGCTCAATTTGTTACGTCACTGACTTGCGGCCCGCTTTTAGGAAGAAGTTAAATTACCAAATACCCTTTCGATAACTTTTCCTTATTGTTATTATTATTTCCCCCCTTTTATTTTGCCGCTCTTTATAGGATATAAATTACTTTTCGCCTTATTTCTTACCTCTTTTTGAAAGATAGTTTCTCCTTTTCAGCCTGCGATAAAAAATTTTTTGAAAATATAAAATCTTTTCAGATCAATTTTTTCAGCCTGCGATAAAATTCTACTTTATAGTTTAATTTTTTTGTATATAATGTAGTCAGAGTCTTTGGTCGCATTGTACATTTAAACTGCGACATTAGTCAAAGTCTTTGGTCGCAGTGTACATGGTAAATGCGACCAAAGTCGTAGTGTTATTATTGATAAAGATGGCCAGCAACTGCAATCTAGGGTTGCATTACATGGACTGCGACTTTGGTCGCAGTACGTTAAGTAATTAATTTTTTTTGTATATAATGTAGTCAGAGTCTTGGTCGCATTGTACATTTAAACTGCGACCTTAGTCGCAGTCTTTGGTCGCAGTGTACATGGTTAAATGCGACCAAGTCGCAGTGTTGTTATTGATAATGATGGCCAGCAACTGCAATCTAGGGTTGCAATACATGGAATGCGATTTTGGCACAGTACGTTAAGTAAGTGTTGTTTTATTAAGTGTTGTTTTGGATTAAGTCATTTTTTGAATATAAATGAAAAATGAAAAGTTGTCTGTTGTCTGATGCGACTTGGAGTCACTCCGTGAGACGCGACCTGTCATAAAGATTTTATGAGATCTTTTAACGTCAAGTCTACGTTGACGAACCCGCACCATTCGTTGTTTCCCGAAGCGGTTGTCCACGCGTCGGCTCTTCATTGGGTTTAGGCGTTAATGTCTTTTAATGCCAAACCGCGCTGGCGGTTGGAGATCATTAATGCTGACGATTCTGATTAATGAACCATTAATTATGGTTATTATGGGCTGCCTATAAATAGGTCTCACCCTCTCCCTTTAACAGCCCATAATTAGACTGTCATCATTCGAGAGCAATTGCTCTGAGAATTTCCGCCTTCTTCAGAGTCTCTAACGGGGGCGTGCCTCCATGGATGAAGATGACCCTATGGACGAACTTGATCGATGTTCGTCCACAAGGGAAGAAGTCATAGACCTCATCGTCCACAAGGGAAGAAGTCATGGTCCTCGTCGTTCACAAGGGAAGAAGTCATAATCCCTGACGAGGACTTAAGCCTCACCGAGATCTGCTCTGACTTGATGCACCAGTCAAGGTTTCTGATAATTGATGGTCAGAGTGGGTTATGGCGGCGGGGGATGGGTGGATATAGTGGTGGGTAGCATTCCCTGTGAGGTCTCAAAACCTCCTCTCTTACCCCAGAAGTGACATCGAGGAAACTCCATACTCACTGGATAACCTTCTGGTGAAGAGATGTTCATCAACGAAAGATCGTATCCCGCCCCTTTGAAGGGTCAGGTGGAATCGGAGGATTCTGCTGCCACCAGACCTCAAGAAGAAGATTGCTCTTAGTCAACAAGGGCTCTTTTGATGTTTAGTCTTCTTGGCTTTTTGATGTTTAGTCTTCTTTGTACTGCTATATTGTAACACTCAATCTTATTGTATAACAGAGCGTTTTGTATCATATTCACATGCCTGGAGATAATGCCTGGACATAAATAAAAAGCATATTTGTTTTTTTTAATAAACTACGAACTTAATCGCAGCCATGCATTGCAAACAAAACAACTATGACCATAAATGACAACTGCGACCAAGGTCGCATAAGATACATTGCAAACAGTAAACTACTGCGACCATGGTCGACACTGCGACCAAAGACTGGGACTGCTGCGGTGACGGACCAAGATTGCAGATTATTTTTTTAAGACTGCTGCCATCAACTGCGACCAAGGTCGCAGTGTTGTTATTGATTATTTATAAAGACCACCAACTGCGACCAAGGTCGCAGTGATGTTGTTGATTAAGAGTAAAGACCAGCAACTGCGACCAAGGTCGCTGTGTATTTTATTAAGACTAAACACCAACAACTGCGATCAAGGTCGCAGTTATTTTATTAAGACTACGGTCAGAAACTGCGACCAAGGTAGCAGTGTGTTGTTGATTAAGACTAAAGTCCAGCAACTGCGACCAAGGTCGCAGTTGTATTTATTAAGTCTGCGTCCAGCAACTGCAAACCAATGTCGCAACCTTTCATTTAAAAAATTTATAAGGGTGAAGTAATATAATTATTAACTGCGTCCATGGTCGCAGTATATTCGTTTAGCGTAAAATATTTAAAATGAAGGTTTGTAACAATTGTACAGCATTTCAACCAAGACATAGTAGTAAAACATGTAATTCACACAATAACTTTAGAAAACAGATTTATATATATTAAAAAAAACAAAATACAATTTTTTAAACTTCTAATCCTCGTCAGCACCATCGTAATGAGAAAGAAGTTTGCGACTATGGTCGCAGTACTGAAGGAGGTCGCATTGCTATATGATAGCATGTTTCCTCCGGTATTCTTTATTCTGTATTAAGTATGCGACCATGGAATATTTTTTTACTTTTCAATGCTAGAAGTCGCAGTCGTCATATAAAAGGGGTATTTTGTCAATTTGTTCACGATTGTTTAGGCGGGATTTTTTGATTTTTTTTTGGCGCCCACACTCTGCGACCAATGTGTGGCCTATATTCAGCCACGTCCGCAGGCTGAGAAACTCTCTCAGCCTGCAGGCTGAGGTACAGTAAGCCCATATATATATGTGTGTGTGTGTGTGTGTGTGTGTGTGTACATACATACATACATATAGATACACACACATATATCGGTGACACTCTATAGGATTTTGGGTGCCCGATACAATATTAACCATCTATTTCTGATATCCAGACTGCTATTGACAATATTAATATTAAAAACCATTTGGTTAATACTGATACCGAGATTAAACCATGAGACGAGACATGAATCTGACCTTACCTGACCCAACCCGATCCAACCCGGTTGGTCAATTTGAAGGGTTCTTAATCTTTGTGTTCTTCTAAGAGCTACAACATCACAAACAGGTCAAGGAGAAGGGTACTCCACAAAGAATACAAAGATAATATGATATGCCCATAAGAGAGAGTTGCCAGGAAATATATTGCTTGATCTTTGCAGTAGATGAAAGGTTAAAGTTCCATTGATTCTGTACATCACCAAGGACTCTTCACATTATGTCCAAAGGGCCTAGCTTTTGTCACCCATTCGGTGCGACACCCTGAGTATTAAGATGTAGTACATTACATCACAAGATCAAAAGAAGTAATTATTTTCACTTGTTGGGTCATTTTGTGGGTGCATATTGGATTGCACTCACTAAAAATATGCTCCTCATTTATGCATGGAAACAAATAGAGCTCTCCCTCCCTCCCCCTCAAAACTTTTTAACCATAGCATACAACTTCTTGCTCCCTTCTCAGCCTTGGAGCCATGCAACAAACAACTACAAATTTTATCTGACAGTTTCTGGTTCCTTAGTCCATTTCCAAGAAGATTCAAATTTATCTGCAATCAATCAGAATTGACAGCAAAAGGAAATCAATACAAAGCTCCCCTAGCTCCTTTCAAGTTTTCTTTGCACCAAAACAGAGCAAAACCTCAGTTCGCAATGCCCATGAGATTGAGAGCCTTTGATACTGAACTCCAATCTCTTTGAAAACATCTTCGCCAAAATCAACATACCCAGCTCCTCCAACATTCAAGAAACATAATGTCGAAGAGTTCAGAATCACCCGGGTTCCATTCTGTCTCTGCTCACCTCTCAACTGGTTCCGCATGCTCGCGAAGGAGATGCACTGGAGCTTTGTGTATGGGATCCTCGCCGTGAATGGCATCAGCCAGGGGCTTGGCGGTGCCGTCTGTAAAGTGGCGTCCGACTACTACTGGAAGGATGTGCAGAGAGTGATGCCGTCCGAGGCTCAGGTGTATCAGGGGATAACTTCTCTCCTTGGATCATCAAGCCTATCTGGGGCCTGATGACTGATATACTCCCAGTTGCTGGATACAGGAGGAGGCCTTACTTCATCTTCGCAGGCACGCTGGTTTAATTTGTTAGTGTTTTTTTTTTTTTTTCATTTCAAAGTGTCGATTTGCTAAAATTTCTTTCTCGTGCAAATGCAGGTCTTTTGGGGGCAATCTCCATGTTGATCCTGTGGCTTCAGAGCGAGTCCTGTGCCGTTCTTGCACTGCTGCTGCTGACTGCAGGGAGTGCACCGGTAGCGATCGCAGATGTAACTATCGATGCCTGTGTCGCGCAGAATAGCATAAATCACCCTTCTCTTGCTGCTGATATGCAGAGCTTGTGTGGATTGAGTTCATCTGTTGGAGGTCTTCTGGGTTTCTCTATAAGTGGTCTGCTCATGCATGCATTTAATTCCAAGGTTAGTTTATGGGAAACTTGTTCTTGTTCATTTTTATCAGAACATTTAGTCTTCTTCTGAAATTTAAACACAATTCTTTTTATTTTGATGTTCAAAGGGGGTTCTTGGGTGTTGAGCATACCTGCAGCACTGGTGTTTTTCGGTCGGAATGGTACTGAAGGAGCTGCACATACGAACTTTAAATACCGACAGGTAAAAATTTTGCTTTGTATTTTTCTGTAAACGCAATCAGGCGCTAGCTCATCGCGCTGACTGTTCGTTCTCCTACTTCAATTTTTTTGGAATTCAGGTACATCGCAAGCTATCGCAAGCAAACAGAACGATGTGGGCGACGCTGAAATGCCCTGAAGTCTGGAGACCTGCATATTTATGTACATATCCTTGCTCTCAGCTTGAACATACAGGAAGGGATGTTCTACTGGTACACCGATACGAAAACTGGCCCAGCCTTCTCTCAGGTATAAAAACCGTAGTTTTTTAAGGTAGTGATAGATTTGCAAACTGTAGAACGAACGTGACACATCTTTTGTTTCAGGGGACAATCAGTTTCATCTTCTCCATCGGCTCAGTGGGGTCTCTCCTCGGCGTCCTCCTCTACCAAAACTGTCTCAAGGACTACCCGTTCCGCTGCCTGCTCTTCTGGAGCCAGTTGCTTTCGAGTCTGTCAGGAATGCTGGACCTGATACTAGTACTGCACCTGAACCTGAACCTCGGCATGCCTGACAAACTCTTTGCTGTGATTGACGAAAGCGTGTCTCAGCTGATCGGGCGCATCAGGTGGATGCCAATCCTAGTACTGAGCTTGAAGCTTTGCCCCTCCGGGATTGAAGGCACCTTCTTCGCACTGCTCATGTCCATAGACCACACAGGCTTGCTCACTTCGTCGTGGGTGGTGGTCTGTTGCTTGATCTTTTGAACGTTACTCGAACTCAGTTCGATAATCTCTGGTTAGCTATCCTGATTCGCAATGTGCTGCGAGTCGTCCCCTTGGTTCTGCTCTTCTTGGTGCCGGCAAGTGATCAGCGCTCTATGCTTCTTCCCACCGATGTTCTCATGAAAACTGAGATTGAAGAAACTCTGGCAGCAGAAGAGGATGATAGTAAAACAAAGCCCCTTCTCGGCGAGCCCTGAGGAGAGTGAAGGGGAGGAATTCTCAATATCGCTACTTATTTTCACGTTGTCCATAATGGAATTTTCAGCAATTTCAATCTGTAAATGGGCGAGGATGCAGTCATGTTCTTCATCAGTTAGCTGAATTTTTGGTGGGATTCAGTAGCTATTTTATGTATAGAGAATGATCATGTCTTTCTTCTTCCTCTCTTATGTTACAAGTGTACTAGAGAAACTAGTAGTAAACATACTAATACTTTCATATAAATTTATGACACACAAACACAGGTGTGAAAAGAAAATTCACATATACAAAGCTAAAAAAATTGGAAAAACCATGATTCATGTCAATACATCCATGCAAATTTCATTTACAGGAAATATACCATGTGAGATCTTAGATGAGACACAAGTGCAATAATAAAAGCCATAATTGCGTCCTCTAATAATCAATATTCTCATATATGTCTCTCACAATCAATACTAGCAAATAAATAGTTTTATGTACTGAAACCAAAAGGACACACCCAATATTTAGCCACAATTCAATCTCATTTTGCATGTAGAGAGTAAAACCACTGTACAAGTTACATATGCCCTCAAGCTCTACTCTACAAGCACTCTACCTGCTACATCCATAAATAGATCGAAGATAATTTTATGGACGGTGTACAAAAAATTGCTTTTTACACAAATAGGAAGATGATATGCGCGAACCTTTCACTTTTTTTATCATAAGGCTTGAATTAATTGACTAATAGTTACAAAAGCTACAATGACTATGAGACCTTGAAACATATATACAAGCAACTTATCACTTGATCTGTAATCTTACTCAGCCATAGATCGGTGAGTTCGCAAATCAAACAGAGAATATGTTAAAAGAGAACAAGTACTCAGCAAGAGACCAAACAACAGCAAATTTAATATGTAGAACCTTTGAGGCAAACTAAGATTTGAAATCTAAATTCTTTTTGAATGAAAAAAAAAAATCATATCTTTAACTGATTCAACAACAATAACACTAAATTCTAACAAAAAAACTAAACTTTATCACAGAGAGATCAAGAGACCGAAACCCTAAGGCGAGAAGAATGAGAACCCTAGAAAGTAGGGAAATGAGAGATTTTTATGGCAGAGACGAACAGATCAAAACCCTAATTACAGAAAACAAAAGGGGAAGACAAAGAGTTAACTAACCCGCATAAGATGGGATGTCGATCTCGTCGAGCTGGTGCTTCTTGATCCTTCGCTCCAGGTGCGCGGCGATCCAAGGGCTCTTTTTGACGAGAAAAGTGTGAGAATAGAACATCGCCGCCTCCTCCTCCTTCGACGAATTCTTCTGCTATTTTCTGGGGTTTTATTAAAATTAACGTTTTATGAAATTGTTGTTGAAGAAAGAGGGGAATTTTAGGAACCGCGGAAAAGATTTGGCGGGAAATCGATAAGGAAACCATTAATTAGCGCAGAATGCAGTGTTTTATTGTACAGTGAAAAAAAAAAATGAGACCGAAAAAGAGACCAGCCGCTTTTTGAGGATTTTGGTTTTTTTTAATACTTATTTAATGTGCGTAAAATTAAAATTAGGACCAAAATAATTTTCAAATTTCTTCTTTAAATTTAATATGGAGGCATGTTGACGAACTTTTTATGCAAATCACGGAAGAAAAAATAAAAATGTATTAGTGCTAAATTATACTCTCTCTCTCTTTCGTAGATGAATGAACTTTATAATTTGGTTCTCCAGTACAAAACTAGATTGATTTTAAAAAAAAATTTGTTTTCTTAGTTTTTCCTATAATGCATCATTGCATCAATCCAATTGAAAATCGAGCGATACTGCTGTTAATTAGCCAGTGACCCTACTCACATCTCCTCCATCATTGAAGCAAAATATGATCAATGCAACACACAAGTATCAATAAATCAAGTGTGCTGTCACCTGGTCTTTCGTAGTACTGTTTACATTAAAAATAACAGCAGAAGCAGCAACAGCAAGGACAACAAGGGCTTCGCCCCCCAAATATTCGGGTTTGGCTAGGGGTGTCAATTGGGCGGTGCCAGGCCAAACCTGCCGGGGCACGGTGGGCCAGAGGCCGGGCGGGCGGACGGCCCGGCCCGTGCCGGCCCCCCAATTAATAAAAAAGGAAAACTTAAAAAAACTTAAAATTTCAAAAAGAAAATCTTAAAAAATTTAAAATTCCCAAAAATTACTTATCATGTTGTGATAAAACAGCAAAAAATATTACAAGACGTGAAATGAAAATATATATTTTTATTAATGATCCAATAAAATGGATAATTGATATAAATACAATTGAAGTATAAATCAATTTTTTTTCAAATTTATCATTAATAAATAAAAAAATATAAGTCTTCATTCTTCATACATTTTATCAATCATAAATAAAAAAATTCAAGTCTTCATTCATCTTCTAGGAGTCTTTTGGAGATTCTTCGACGAGATCGTCAATCGTTTTACCGCATCCAGCCAATTCTACCCACATCCAGCCAATCCTTCCTGCACATTGTCATCTCGATCCAATCTGATGCCAGACGTTTCCTCGTATCAGTCAACACTCGACCACCTGTACTAAAAGTAGACTCCGAAACTACTGTAGATGTCGGAGGAGTTAGTAAATCATGTGTCATGATGGAAAACACAGGATAAGTTGATGTATGTGATTTCCACCATGCCAAAATATCAAAATTTTCAAATCATGAATCTTAATCGATCTCGGGAGTGACAACACGTTGTATATAATAAGGAAGTTCATTTAAGGAGTCAGAAATTCTAGATTTTTTGGAAGCTGATAAAAGACCAAAAATAATGAACTTCTACTACTAGTGGTTGAAGAACTTTGAGTTGAAGAAAATTGTTTATTTTTATAAGTAGTTCATAAAAATTATATAACTTATTTATAAAAGAATCAATATCTGCTCACATTAGAGCAGAACTATCCTCATAATCCATCCTTTCATAAAAAAATTTCAAGTAAAAATTAACATCCATTAAATTTAATCCTAGGATCCATAACAGCAGCAATAAAAGATAAAAGAAATTTTTTAAGTATTTATTAAATTTTTTCTCCATGGGAGCAATGATATGTCTTATAGAATCAATATTTCTACATTCAAAAATATTTGACTTATTTCAGTTAACTCATAAAATATTATACTTGTCGTTGGGTAATAAATACTAGAAAATAATTTTGTTATTCTTTCAAATCTTTTAAAAATTCACAAATCCATTCACAAATTCCACATTCCTCGTCGGAATAAAACAATTAGGCAATTCTACAACAATGAACCTATTTATTACCTGTAACACCCCGTTCTCCGGGTACGTACCCAGATACGTGTCCTGATTTTTTTGACCGTATCGTTTCAATTTTATTTCAGTATTTATTTTAAGTTGTGATTTCTTATATTTTTGGTATCGGATCTGGATTCTCAGTCTTAGAGTCATCCCTGAGCCAGACCGGGAACCCGATACCAGCGGTAACCCCATTTGACCTTTCTGATAGTCCGATTTGACCAATTTCAATTTCAAACACTGTTTTCTAATATTTATATTTTTCATAATTTTCTGAAATTTTTCAGAATTTTTCTGCAAAATCTCCAAAACCTCCAAAACCAGTGTTGGTCGGCATCGTTGATCGATTCTCAGATTTTTAGTTTTCAAATGGGATAGAATTTTTAAAAACGGCTTTCACGTTACTTCTTAGAATTTTATTTCCTATCTAAATACATTTTTTGAAATTTTTCTGAATTTATCAAAATTTGACCGATTCTGGTGTCGGCCGGAGCCGCCGAAATATTCCAGAATTTTTAATTTGAAAAATCTATTGAATTTCTCGAATCCAATTTCACCAAGAATCTTAAAATAATATTTGCTATTTTGAGAATTTTTCGGAACGTTTCTGAAAAAGTCAAATTTTTGCCCTATTTAAATAATAATATTATTTACCGACAATTTCTTTTCTTCCCTTTTCCTTCTCTACTCTCCTACTTTATACTCCCTGATATTTTAATAAATTAATTATTTAATAATACAATTTTTACTATTTTTTTTCTTTTTTCTTATTTTTTTTCCTTTTCCTTTATTTTCTTTCTTTTTCTTTCTTTTCTTTTCTTCCCTTGCCTTCCCCATGCACCGTGCTCCCTTCCTGCAGCCGCCGCCGGCAGCCGCCTACAGGGCTGCAACAGCAGCCCATCTTCCCTCCCATCCCATATCATCATCAATTTTTCTTCTCCTCTCCATAAAAACCCATTTTCTTTCTCCTTCCTTTTCATTTTTCATTTCAACTCCAACACTTCAACCATCACCCACTCCCCTCCATGGCCGCCGCTCCACCACCGAGCCGCCGCCGCCGCCCCTCCCTAGCCGTCGGCCCCACTTCCCCCACACCCCCTCTTCACTCCTCCACCTTCTTCAACCTCTACCAACCACCCACCACCTCTAATTTCAAACAAACTCATCACCACCACCTCCCTTCCTCCTCCAAAATTCACCCTCATCTTCACAAATTCTACCACTCCCACCACCTCATCATCACTCCTCCTCCTCCTCCAAACTCCCCACCACCTCCAACAACCACCACAACCACCACCAACTACCACCACCACCACTTCACCAAAACAAAAAACCAACTCCCTCCACCATTCCACCTCCTCCCTACTCCCACCCGGGCCCTAGGCTGTGCGCGCGCGGCGCCGCCGCCGCGGCCGTCCATCCTTTTCTTCTTTCTTTCTTCCCTTCTTCTTTCTTTCTTTCTTTCTTTCTTCTTTCTTTTATTTCTTTCCTTTTTCCCCTTTTCCACTTATACCCATTCCCTCATTCCCTAATTACATTTGCATATTTTCCATCATACCCCTTCTTTATTTCCTTATTTCTTTCTTTCCTTTTTCCTACTTTTCCTTTTCCTTTTTTAACAATTCCAACAAAACTCTTTTCTCTCTCTCTAACTAATCCTCTCTTTCTCCTCCCTTATTCTCCCAAACATATATATATATATATATATATATATATATATATATATATATATATATATATATATATATTCTATTATTATTATCATGTATTTATTTGGATTGTTGGTTTGCACGTGGTGTTCATGGATTTTCCGGATATTACTCGGTATTTTATTCCGGTATTAGGTGAGTACATTTCTTTCTTTATTACCATCATTTCATGTCTAATAATTGTTATCTTACTTTAATATATGATGTCTCTTTATGCAAGTTATTATATATTATATAAATGATTATCATGCTTTATAAATAGCTTCCGGCCATTATTATACTTTGTCGAACCGGTATTATACCGAGTATGTATAGATCTGCTCCCACTTTACTCGGCTTCGCATAATAATTAAAAAATAAATTTATTATTATTATAAAAATGATTGTGAAGAGTTTGAAATGTTTATACCGTTCTCCTGTACCTTGTTATGTGACCGGTTGATACCTGATATTTGTTGTTGTGACTCTCACCGACATATTAGTTACCTGACTCTAACATGTATACACCTGATACTTACCATGTCATGCTTAACACTTGATATCTGACACCGTTACTTGCCATACTTATCACTTGATATCCGACATCGGTATATGCCATGCTATACTTGACACTTGATATCTGACACCGTTACTTGCTATGCTTATCACTTGACACTTGATATCCGACACGGTACATGCCATGCTATACTTGACACTTGATATCTGACACCGATACTTGTCATGCTATACTTATCACTTGATATCTGACACCGGTACTTACCATGTTATACTTGTAACCCCCTGCTCCCTAATGTACGTATCATAGTATCAGTACGCGATACGGTGTATATTGTTGATTTGACCTCCGTGATAGTCTGATTGAGCTGATTTCAGTTTCAAAAATTATTTTCTAATATTTTAGATTTTTCAAGATTTTCTGGAATTTTTCTGGATTATTTTGGAAAATCGCCGTAGTTGGTGTCGACCGACACCGATAATCGGCTTTACGATTTTTATTTCACAAACGGAGTAGAATTTTGAGAATTAGCTTTCACATTATGTCTTAGAATCATATTATCTACGATAGGATATTTTTGAGGATTTTTCTGAATTATCGAAAATCGGGCCAAACCGGTGTCGCCCGGTACCGGCGACATCTTTCAAGATTTTTAATTTGCAAACCGGATTGAATTTCTTCAAGCCGTTTTCATATTAGGCTTCAGGATAATATTCTCTATTTTTTGTACTTTTTGGGCACTGTTCGGAGCTAGTTAATTTTTGACCCATTAAAATAATATTATTTAATTAACTTAGGCTTTAATTTCTTTCTTCTCTTTCATTTTCTACAATCTTCCTCCCCCAACCGCCTTTGACTAACTCCACCGCCTCTCTCTCCCCCTATAAAGCCTCCCTCTCTCCTCTCTCTCTCTTCCTCTTTCAAAAACTCTCTCTCTTAAAATTTCTCTCTCTTTCCCCACACTCTCCCTTCTCTCGTCCAGACGGACCCGACCCACGCCCACGGCCGGTGGCCGGCGCGCCACCGCAGTGCCCCCCTGCCACGCGCCGCAGGCGCGTCCCTGGCCGGCGCGCCACCGTCGCCCCTGGCTCCTCCTATTTTCTCCCCACTTCTTCTTCTTCTTCTTCTTCTTCTCTCCTTTTTCTGTAAAACTCTCCCCCTCACTCCCTCTCACCCTCTCTCTCCTCTCCTCTCTCTCTCTCACTCTCTCTCTCTCACCTGACCGACGGCCGCACCGCCGGCGGCCGGGGCCGCTGCCGGCGGCCTCCCCCGCCGCCGGCCAGCACCTGCTGGCCGGACTGTGCGCGGGCACAGCAGCAGCACATGCTGCTGCTGTTCTTTCCCTTGTTGCCCAAACCCACTAACCCATCTGGGTTTGTTTGAAACCCAAAACCCGCTTGGCCAAACCCAATAACCCGTTACCCAGTAACCCATTTACTTAAGTTAAATGGGTTTGGGTATTGGATCCAAACCCGACCAGTTACGAGCCCAACCGCATCCAAACCCAATAAAGGTAACTTTACAGAAAACCCCCTGATTCAATTTATTAATTGCATTTGAATTCTTTTTATTTACATATTTACCCATTTCCGTTACTTTAGCGTTCGGGGCGATAACGGGAACATCCGGACTCCGATTTGGACGATTCTGGATCCGTTGCGATCGTGGGAAAGAGAGTTACCTTCCGTGGCTAGTTTGTGAGTGTTTTTCTTTTATAAATTATATTTTATCATGTTTAGTATCTTGGTTGGTTGCCTAATTAATAAAACGTGATTATCAGTAAATCATTATAATTATTAAACACTAAATGTCATTGTTGGGAAATCCCTGTAGTCCCTGTAAGTAAAACATACTGATAGATAGATGATACCTGATCTGGATGATTGGCTAATTAACGAGATTTCCGAAGTTAATAATGTTCCTAAGTAAAACTAGTCTCTAAATTGATAATTAAAATAGAGTATTCTGTTTCATAATTTGGTGGCACCTACCGTATTCAGAATATAGGAATCGTTATTCTTATTAGCAGTAGTAGACACTCGAGTAGATGCTATTACCCCGACGCGAACATTAGTATTTACACTATGACTTGGATATCCTATTACACGGGACACTGTTATCTCATGTACATGTAACGCCGTTATACAGATCCTCTTACACGCAACACTATGTCCCACCGGTACATAGATACACCGATTCACTAGACGTTGTCATTTCATTACTGCTACATGCATATTGTCACTCTGCCATGGATACGCGACACTGATAGTTCATGTGCTAGTATCACCGTTATACAGTTACTATAATACGTCACACTATTATTTCGTATTCATGTGTATATATATTTATTGTTATCCTCGTTACATGGATTCTCGGCATCCCTGTTACACATGCATACATGGTTTCTCTATTCTTGTCATATGGATCACCGTTCGTATTGCATGTCATACTCATGTATTCATGTTACATGATTGTTTCCCGTTACATCTATTGATATTCTTGTTATGGATATTCCCGTTACCGGATATGAGAGCTGTTGATATGCGATATATGGAATCCCACATCGATTGTGATATTGTTACCGTTATATTGTTCCCGTTATATTGTTCCCGTTTCCCGTTATATTGTTCTATGCTATCAACAGAGCTCTGGTCCAGTTATCATGTTACCCGTATCATGTGCTGTATGTGTTCTTATTACAGTGTATACTTGACATATCAGATCATAAAGCTAACTTGGGTATGGGGAAGACTCGACGGTTGATTAGATCTTATCGGGTGATGTACTGGATCCATATTGTTCTCCCACTGCAGGGGACGGTAGTGCTACCTACCAATTGCTCCATGAGCTCCCGTTACTTGATTATTGTTCCCCTCTTAGCGGAGGGCCCTGGTCTCAGCAGCTAGGGGTTTGTTTAAGGCCGTGATCCCGGGTATGCACGGGATACACCTACCGATAAGAGCTCCTCGATCATGGGTTTCCAATTAACATAATAAAACAGTATACAAAATAGTGACGTCAGGAACACTTGTTATTTGGTCACTCTCTCGTTTGGATAATGGTACCCGTATGCCATGTCCGGATGGGTTCGACTGGAGTGCGGGCTCCAGTATGAACTGCCAGTGGTATGAGACACTGGAAGAGATGATTACAATACCAGGTGATACTGATTGTTATTATTGTATAAATAATATGACTTGCCTGATACATGTATTTTATTGTTTAGTTGTACATGTTCCTGTACCTGATCATTTCGCCGTTATCATGTTACCTGTATATGTTGTTACCTTACCTGTTTCATGCTATACATTCTGTGGTGGCATCCTACTCATGTACATGTATAATCTGCATTGCATATATTCTGTCTCCTGTATTCCGTGCAGACATCATTACAGTATATGCACAACACAGTATTGTGGTTATATTGCATATGCCACCTGCATATTCATATTGCTTATGCCCACCTGCATGTTCATTTCTATTACGTCACCACTGGACAACATTATTTATGATATAAACTGGATACGACTATAGACCTGACCTGATGATAACTGGCTAGGTAGTGATGGTATTAAAAGATGACCTACTTATATATTTTTACTGCTTACATGTTTATATATTCTACTGCTTATTATATACTTATTATATGGTATCACTAGTACAACATCATGTATTATATATTAGTATCGTGCTTGTATTACTATTGTATCTATTACCACCTCCTTCATTTTACCACTCACTAGGTCGCTTTCTAACGACCCTGGGTTTGCGTGCCCAGTTGGAGATCCGAGTTATCGTATTGTCAGATAGTCTATTGTGTACATAGGAGACTCTTCATCGAGACCCTTCATAGGTATATTTATGATTTATTGATGTTATCTTATTTATCCCTATTTTCCTATTTGTTATGATCACTAACCTCTTTCTGCAAGTATTCTTGTACTTATTCCTGCTAGGACTCTTATAACTATGGAGGTGATTTCCTGTACTGAGGCTTAGCGTACGTACGTGAGGGTTTTCCGCCCTGCGTATGTGCGTCGCCATAACGTCCCCGTACCTGCGGGATTGGGGCGTTACAATACTTGACCCTTGATATCTGACACGGTACTTGCCATGTTATACTTGACCCTTGATGTCCGACACGGTACTTGACATGCTATCACTCACTTAACATGTTATCACCTGGTATTAGTACACTTGACCTGATATTGTGACACCTGAATAGTTACTGTTATACCTGGCACCCGTATTATATCGCATATTCATGATTATTACTTTTATGGTGACTTGGCATGATTATTATACTGTTATCAGATATTTGGTACTCCTGAATGAAATCACCTAGAGGGGGGTGAATAGGTGACAATGTTAATCTAGAAACTAAATGCGGAAGCTAAAAACTAATTTGCAACACACTTAGTACAACACACAAGTGTAACCGAATTCCCCGTGAAGGGCTCTGGACTAACTCCTCTTGATTCCCCTAGATATGAGTTGAGGTGCTATATGAAGCTCTTGTGGTTAAGTACAAGTGAGGCACACACAAGCAAACCAAGCATATAATACTAATAGGCAAGATGAATCAATGCTCAAACACAAGCAAATAGATATATGATGCTATGAATGATGCTTTGCACAAAATAAAGAGAGAGAGAGAGTCAATTGGATCAAACGCAAACAACAAGATGTGTTTCGAGGTTCGAGCTCCTAGCTCTACGTCCCCGCCTTCACCGAGAAGGATTTCCAATCCACTATACTCCCACAGAGGGAACCTCCACCGAGGAGGATTTGTTACAACACAAGGAGTACGAACTCCTCTCTCAAACACCGCCTCACAACCGAGGGGTAGGCCCGTAGCCAAACAACCACAAACACCTCTACCGAAGAGGGTTACAAACCAAACTCCACCTCTCACTAGAGGGAGCAAACACCAAGCCTCAACCTCTACCAAAGAGGGAGCAAACCAACAACCCAATCAACCTCACCAAGAGGGATACAACAAAGCAAATGAGGGTTTACAACTAGTGGTATGTTTCAACCACAAACAACTCCTCTTTCCTCTTTCCACAAAACAAAGATCCTAATATATTAGGATAGAAGATATAGCTCAAGTGGATATCAAGGTGTTTTGGAAAACAAATAACAAAGAAAAACTACTTGGGAAATCTCTTGTAGATGATAGAAATGACAAACCAAAACAATATCCCAAAAACCTAGTTTTCTTTGATTTTCCAAAACCCTTGAGAAACAATAAAGATGAAATTTTTTTGGCACTTAAACTCTTTAAAACTTGTTTAAACACAAAACAAACTCTGGTATTTTTCTTTTTAAAAGTCTTATCAAAACTCCCCAAGAGATGGGGTATTTATAGCCCCATCAGAAAACTAGCCGTTAGGCTGTTTCTGACAGCCTGACAGGCTGGCGGTTGACCGGCCGGTCGACCGCCAACGGTCGGATTTCCGACCGTTGGAGCCCTCGGTCGACCGCCCAGTTCCAGAGAGCATAGCTCTCTGGTCCGGTCGACCGCACGGTCGACCGCCCAGATACAGAGAGCAGAGCTCTCTGGTCCGGTCAACCGGTCGGTCGACCGGCCCACTGGGCTGCCAGACGTGCACAGCTCTGTGCACGTCGGTCGACCGCTCGGTCGACCGGCCTTGGTTCGGTCGACCGTGCGGTCGACCGACCTGGCCTGTCAGCCACAGTCTGGGTCAGAAACTGGGAAAAATAATTTATAAAAAATCTTTTTATCTCTTCTAAAAATCTATAAAACTTGTTTTAACATTATATATTGAAATACAAACTTGTGATAAAATTTCAAGACATATATCAACATATGAAATCATTTTGTGTCTTGCAAATTTTATCAAAACTAAAACTTGTATTTATCAAACTTGAATTTTTCAATACATGAATAGGATAGTCAAAATAAGTTTGTTTAAGAAGTTTAAGCATGCATGTATAAATAGAAAACATCTACTATACATATAAACCATTTAAACTTGTTTTGATATATTATCTATGAAAACCAAAATCCAAAACATAAACATGTGTGTATTGTGCACTTGAGCATATCAACTATTCTTATCTTTACAATATGGATCTAAAACAAACTAAACTCTATGATACCTAAGTCTTCTTGACGATCTTCATCTTCAAGCCGACTCGGTCCAAAACGATGATCCACGAGCTTGACTCCAATGTATGATCTTGATGCTCGGGCCCTGGAATCATCAAGTGAAGGCTTCCAAACTCTTCTTTTTGAAGCAATCACCAACTAATATCTTGCTAAATGATCTGTAACTAAAATCACAAGATTATTAGTAAACATAACTACATGAGTTAATCATCATCAAAACTAGAGAGGAAGGCCTCCGGGCCAACAATCTCCCCCTTTTTGATGATGACAAAACTCATGGAGTTATATATGCATGGATTAAGTTAAGCTTCAAAGAAGCTCCCCTTAACTCATGCATAAACAAATAAACATAAAGATATGCAATGAATACTAAACATGAAACATGCATAAATATGCATAAACAGTAAACGGTTCTAGATAACAATGAAATTTTCAAAAACAAATAAACATCTCTAGATACCAATTAAACTTAATATATGCAAAACCATAAATATGCATATATAAAAACAATTAAACTCAAAATCTTTTCCCCCTTTTGTCAATCATCAACAAAGGGGTAAAAACTAAAACAATAAATTTTTCTTCCCATTTTGTTCGAAACAAAGAATCAACAAAATGGATTAAAACAATAAAAACAATGTTCTCCCCCTTTTTGTCTAAAACAAAAACAAAGTCAATAAGGGGTGACTTTAAAACATAATGGTCCTCTTGATACCAATATAAAAAATGAAAACAACATCTTGATACCAATTGAAATAATTGTTCATTTTAAACATATGATATCAATTGAAATTATTATTTTCTATCATAAAGTAAGGGAACAAAAATACCAATTGAAAACTAAAATGTGAGTTTTCTCCCCTTTATGAAAAATCAACTAAAAACATGCATAAGCTTGTTTAAGGATACCAATTGAAAAAAATCAATTGAAACATGATATTCATTTAAACATACAAGCTTAAGCATAAACAAAATATATATGTATGAAAAATTTAATACCAATCGAAATTGATACTATTGGAATTGAAAGCATACATACATAAAAATATATGAGTATACAAAAATGTCAATATTGATACCAATTGAAAGAATCCAATGATACCAATTGAAACAACAATAAGATCAAGTGTATACATCATATAACCTATCCTCCCAATCATGTTCAAGTTTAAAATGATTTTCATTATAAAGCATACATGAGCATGATCGCCCATCCATCCACCCGTAAAAGGTAGGGGTTTTTCAAAAATGGATTTGAAAATTATAGTATGTTTGAAAATCACTACCAAAATGAAGAATACGAACTAGTTAAATGGAAAACCTTATTAACTAGTACGAAATCCTTCAAATAAGGAATAAAACAAAATTATTTTTCATGAAAAACATGAAATCCACATGACACTAAACACTCTAAATCATTAAGGGACATATCAAGCTCATGAAAATAAAGTCATGAGAAACCAACAAATAAGGTGAGTGCACAAGTGCAATGTGAAACATTGCATCATGAAAATATGCAATCAAGCTCAAAATTCCTTAAAAACATGAAAATCATCAAAACTTATTTAATCTTCAAGGTATATGTATGTCTTATACAAACTAAGGTATACATACATATCCAAACACAACGAGTCCACAAAGATATATGCATGAAGGCACGTGGCTCAAAGGATACACATGTATAGTCAATAGTTTGGATAAAATGAACATATACATGAAGTTTAAACATAAACACAAAAATATGAAACAAATCCAAAAAAAAGAGAATACAAGTTAAAATGCATGAATCATCAAAACTAGACTATACTAGCACATCTAATGGGTTCAAATAAGCGTTCAAACTCAAACATATATAGATTTATTTGTGACCCACTATATGCACAAGTATATATTTAGTTTTAATAAAAACTAACATTTAAACATGTAATCAGCGCATGAAGCATAACACAAGACAAAAATCATCATGATAAACAAAAACATGATTATTATGTAAATTCACATGTTATTAAACCTATGATAAACATGATAGCTAAACAAATGGTGAGAACACTAAAATAATGGTCCATTATAAACATGGGTGTCTCAAAATGCTATACATGTATCTCAATGATCTAATAAACATGGTATTTACATGATAATCACTAAACATTAAAACATGCTATAAACAATGAAATGGAAAGCATGTAAATAATAATTAGGAGTTAGGAATCGTTATCAAAACCTAGAAGGCAACTTTTCTTGTCTCCAAAACATGGTGGTCCTCTCCACCAAACATCCCTTGAAAGTGATGCATCCAAATAATCATCATGAGGCTCGGAACGCATCCACTCCAAGGTACCGCTACTCTCACGTCATGTGAGAGCCCACACCTACATCAAATACACGAGGGGTGGTCTTTGGTACCCATATCTTATTGGGTCCATGGGGGTTAGTCCCTTCTCTAACCCAAACAAAATTATTTGCTAAATTACAATCATGTATTCTATCATAGCAAAATTTAGTAAGGTGGCCCTTACGTCCACAATGTGTACAAGTGTACACATGAGCATACATGTGATGGGTGTGTCCGTGAGGAGCATGTGTATGCCGTGATGGGTGTGCATGCATAATAGATGTAACTTGTTTCTTTCGAAACAAAGTTTCCAACGTGAATGACTCTTGGCACATTGGCTCAAAGTGGAGCCCAAACAATCCACTCTCTTCTTTAAACAAACAAAAATCATCATTAATCTTAAAAGAAGAGGTGCATGCAATAGGTATGCTAGGTGAAGCTACACTAGCATGGCAAACATGGGAAACAATATCATTTTTCAAGGATTTATTTTTCTTTAAACAAATATCTAATTCTTTTGAGATAAAATCAATTTCATTTTTCAAGATATTGTTATCTCTTAAAATAGAATCTACTTTAGAAGATAAAACTTCATTATTTTTTAAAACATTATTACAATCATTTTTAGACTTTAAAAATTCATTTTCTTTTAGTGCAAGTTCTAATTGAGATCTCAATGAATCCCTTTCATTATAGATCTCAACCTTCTCTTGCAAAACAATGTTAAGCTTAGAAGACAAATTCTCTTTTTCTTTATTTAAAGCACAAGTCTTCTTTTTCAAAAGGTTGTATTTTTCTATTAATTTTTCACACACAATAGATAGTTCTTCATTTAAAGCATGGGCATCAACATAATCATTATATGAATCAAATGAAGAGCTAGCACTATCTAATTGAGTATCTAAGTATACCTCAAGGGAGTCATTCCCTTGGACCGTATAGCATTGTTGTGGCTCGGATTCATCTCCACTAGATTCCTCCTCTTGTTGGATTGGCAATTGAAGCTTGGAGGTGGTTGTTGTGGTCAACTTGTTCCACACTGCAAAGGTGGAATCAAGATTAGAAACAAGCATAAGATGTTCTTTAGATAGCGTGCTTCTAATAGCCTCAAGGGCTTGTGCATTAGCCCCTATATGAATGCGGTTACCAAGATAGCATTTCTTGGTAGCGGCAAGAAAAACATGCAAGCCTAGGGTTTTAAATAGCAACTCATCATGACCTTTCAAACCTCAAGTCTAGATATATCAAACATAGGAGGGCTATCCATGAGTGCAAACTAAAATGTGTGCAAACAAATAAATGCAAATGTAGATTAGCAAACCAAGATCACACTCCTAGGTTGTTAGACCTAAGTATCAGGAGCGTAGGCTCTGATACCAATTGAAATCACCTAGAGGGGGTGTGAATAGGTGACAATGCTAATCTAGAAACTAAATGCGGAAGCTAAAACTAATTTGCAACACACTTAGTACAACACACAAGTGTAGCCGAATTTCCCGTGAAGGGCTCTGGACTAACTCCTCTTGATTCCCCTAGATATGGGTTGAGGTGCTATATGAAGCTTGTGGTTAAGTACAAGTGAGGCACACACAAGCAAACCAAGCATATAATACTAATAGGCAAGATGAATCAATGCTCAAAACACAAGCAAATAGATATGATGCTATGAATGATGCTTTGCACAAAATAAAGAGAGAGAGAGAGTCAATTGGATCAAACGCAAACAACAAGATGTGTTTCGAGGTTCGAGCCCCAAGCTCTACGTCCCCGCCTTCACCGAGAAGGATTTCCAATCCACTATACTCCCACCGAGGGAACCTCCACCGAGGAGGATTTGTTACAACACAAGGAGTACCGAACTCCTCTCTCAAACACCGCCTCACAACCGAGGGGTAGGCCTGTAGCCAAACAACCACAAACACCTCTACCGAAGAGGGTTACAAACCAAACTCCACCTCTCACTAGAGGGAGCAAACACCAAGCCTCAACCTCTAGCAAAGAGGGAGCAAACCAACAACCCAAATCAACCTCACCAAGAGAGATACAACAAAGCAAATGAGGGTTTACAACTAGTGGTATGTTTCAACCACAAACAACTCCTCTTTCCTCTTTTTCACAAAACAAAGATCCTAATAGATTAGGATAAAAGATATAGCTCAAGTGGATATCAAGGTGTTTTTGGAAAACAAATAACAAAGAAAAACTACTTGGGAAATCTCTTGTAGATGATAGAAATGACAAACCAAAATAATATCCCAAAAACCTAGTTTTCTTTGATTTTTCAAAACCCTTGAGAAACAATAAAGATGAAATCTTTTTGGCACTTAAACTCTTTTAAAAACTTGTTTAAACACAAAACAAACTCTGGTATTTTTCTTTTAAAAGTCTTATCAAAACTCCCCAAGAGATGGGGTATTTATAGCCCCATCAGAAAATTAACCGTTAGGCTATTTCTGACAGCCTGACAGGTTGGCGGTCGACGGCCGGTCGACCGCCAACGGTCGGATTTCCGACCGTTGGAGTCCTCGGTCGACCGCCCAGTTCCAGAGAGCACAGCTCTCTGGTCCGGTCGACCGCACGGTCGACCGCCCAGATACAGAGAGCAGAGCTCTCTGGTCCGGTCGACCGGTCGGTCAACCGGCCCACGGGCTGCCAGACGTGCACAGCTCTGTGCACGTCGGTCGACCGCTCGGTCGACCGGCCCTTAGTTCGGTCGACCGTGCGGTCGACCGACCTGGCCTGTCAGCCACAGTCTGGGTCAGAAACTGAGAAAAATAATTTATAAAAAATCTTTTATCTCTTCTAAAAATCTATAAAACTTGTTTTAACATTATATATTGAAATACAAACTTGTGATAAAAATTTCAAGACATATATCAACATATGAAATCATTTTTGTGTCTTGCAAATTTTATCAAAACTAAAACTTGTATTTATCAAACTTGGATTTTTCAATACATGAATAGGATAGTGAAAATAAGTTTGTTTAAGAAGTTTAAGCATGCATGTATAAATAGAAAACATCTACTATACATATAAACCATTTAAACTTGTTTTGATCTATTATCCATGAAAACCAAAATCCAAAACATAAACGTGTGTGTATTGTGCACTTGAGCATATCAACTATTCTTATCTTTACAATATGGATCTAAAACAAACTAAACTCTATGATACCTAAGTCTTCTTGACGATCTTCATCTTCAAGCCGTCTCGGTCCAAAACGATGATCCACGAGCTTGACTCCAATGTATGATCTTGATGCTCGGGCCCTGGAATCATCAAGTGAAGGCTTCCAAACCTCTTTTTGAAGCAATCACCAACTAATATCTTGCTAAATGATCTGTAACTAAAATCACAAGATTATTAGTAAACATAACTACATGAGTTAATCACATCAAAACTAGAGAGGAAGGCCTCCGGGCCAACACTGAACTCCTATGCTCCTGAACTCCAGTATTCTTGAACCTCTGTAACAGGGATACTCCTGATATTATACTCCTGTTAATCCTCGTAATTGGATAATCATGATTATTGGATTACTATGGACACCTTATGGACATTATCTTTGGGCAATATATATATATAAAAATACTCAACTTATATCGGGGTGGGGGGGACTGATGGAAATTGGTATGATGTCATATTTATAATGGTGATATTTCTGAAGTATCGTGTGGGGCGCGTAATAATAAGTCCCCGGAAGCAGTAGCCTGAATCTGAAGTGTCGTGTGGGGCGCGTAATGATAAGTCCCCGGAAGCAGTAGGCTATACTCCTGAGCTAGTCCCGGGCAGAGACGGGACCCACTATAAATATGAGCCATCAGATTTATCAGTTTTCAAATAATAACTCGCCTTTATTCATAAGTGGATGTATGTGTGCCGGTAGCACATACAAAAGCATATGAATCGGATGAATAACATAAAACAATCAAACAATAATAATATTAGGAACGTGTGATATTTGGTCTCTCCTTTATTCGGGTCCTAGTACTCACATATCAGACCCGGATAAGTTCTACAGAGTGCGAACTCTAGTATGGACTATCGGTGATATGAGGCGCTTGTAGGGAGGCGATTGAAATATCAAACGATACTGATTATTATTATTGGATAACACACCTTTATATTCTCCAGTTATAGTGTTATGTTCTGAGTTGACACCCTGCCTTATGACATATGATTTATGTGCACAATGATTACTACTGACACACTATAGTTCTGTTACTCTTAGCGCAACTCAAGTTGTATAAACTCAGACGATGACGACATGAGATATGTGGTATATAGATGAGGGTTTCCTTATTTGGATTATCCCCTTGACGTATCAGTCCCGTGAATCCATAATCTGAGCTTGTACAACTAGTTTTGTCCATACTTGTATTTATCACATGTTTAACTTATTTACCGCATGTTTATATGTACCATGCCCCCTTCAATGCGTGTTTTCAGTTTCAGATTCATCGATACACATGATTTAATGTTGTTCCTTTAATTTCCCTTATATTACTTGTTATTGCTTCTACCTGCATGCCTGGACCACATCACTTGATCATGTATACGTATGCCTCTTATGCACGCCATTTGCTTTATTATATGTACTCGCTGGGATTCCTAACAACCCCGGATTCTCATGTCCAGATCCTAGAGCCTAGACCTTAGTGGCCTTACTGTAGCTGATTAGAGTACGCAACGGATTCTTCCGTGACGATCGGAGTGCAGCAGAAGCTTGGATCATCGCCGCAGCTCTTCCTCCCAGTTCCTCTCCTGTTTGGTTCTCGAGACCCCTCTTACTGCTCGTGAGCACCTCTCAACTTTTGTATATCTCTTCATATATTGTACTTTTGTATTTTCTGGTGATGTAATATTCCTGTAATATTGTATCACTCTCTGTGATAACCATGTACTTGTACTTTTCTATTATAATGTATATTACCACTGTGCTTCCACACTCTGATTCTTACCTGTACTGATGCTTAGAGTATATACGTGAGGGTATTTCCGACCTGCGTATATACGTCGCAGTGACGTCCCCGTACCTGCCGGATCGGGGCGTCACATTACCTCCTTATAAGGAATTGCTTTACTCAATATATTATGTGTTGAGTTCCAGGAAGTTCTTACATCTTGAGGTAATTTTTTAGCAAGTAACCCTAAGCCCGAATAAATTTGTCTAAAGGCTTGCCTTCTTGGCTCGATGCTTTTAATGAATATAATAATATCTCTTAATTTTTTAAATATAATCATTAATTATTTTCAAATCATCTGGTATACACAAGTTAATAATATGACAAACGCATCGAATATGAAAAAATTTTCCATTCAAAACGGTTTTAAATAATTTTTCAAAATCTCAACTGCTGTAGTATTTTCGCTAGCATTATCAAATGTAATAGTAAAAATTTTAGAATCAATTTTATATTCTCTAGCAACACGCATTATAATTTTACTAAGATTTAAAGAATTATGAGAATGAGAAAACTTTTTAAAACTGATAATTCTTTTATTTAAAATCCAATCAGAATCAATAAAATGCGCATTAATAACCATATAATGGTAGCCGTTAAGGGCTTCCCAACAATCAGAAGTGAGTGCAATTTTATGAGGCAAAGATGATAAAGCTGCAACTAATATTTGTTTTTGTTCTTCAAATACTTTAAACATTTCTGATTTTATAGTGTTCCTACTGACTGGCTCATAATCAGGATTATGAGTGATTCTAATATAATCTGTGAATGCATCGTCTTTAGCCATACTAAAAGGCTGTTCAGACCGAATAATTTTTTTGCTAAATTTGTTTTACCTGTTGCACGATTATAACTAAAAGTGCTTAAAGTACCACCCAAAGTGCTAATTTGGGTTTGTCGTGGTTGGTGTTCGGAGTGTTTGCTCTTAATATGTCGGGCAAGTGTACCAGTTCCCGCATTTTTGGGAAAAGAATATGAAACATCTGGGCACAACTTGCATTAAGCCTTCATAACTTCATTAACAGTTAATTATCAAAAAAAATTTCAAACTCCAGACCTAGGCGTTGTGGAGGTAGTTGATACCTCGGGGGAACTAATAGGCATATGAGGAACAATGCTAGGTATATCAGAAGAAGTATTAAAATCTGTACATGGTGTGAGTTATATGTATGGAAGTTGTGGAGTATCATCTAGTGGCATATTTAGGGCGTCCCAAGTATCACTACTAATATTAAAATTACCATGAATTATAGAACCAAAGATTGCCTAGATCCAATTTGACTAGAATTGGCATCCATTTTTTTTTATAAGAATATAAATACCGGATTGAAGAGCTTGTAGAGAAAAATTTTATAGAGCTTATAGAGAGAGAGAGCTTGAAGACTTGAGCTTGAGAACTTGTAAAGAGACTTTGAGCCTTGAGGAGCTTGTAGAGAGAATAGAGAACTTATAGAGCTTGAGAAAGATGAAGAGAAGTAGTTTTTGTTGTGTGAAATGAAGTGGGAAAGTCTAAGTACTTATAGAGGAGGAGAAAGTATTTTTTGCAATTTTTATTTCACAAAAAACACAAAAAATGCAACATATACCCATTAGGGGGGTTTTTTGCCAAAAAAAATTTGCAAAACCCCCCCAATGGCTATAATGGCCGTTGGGGTGTAGCCGGGGGATTTTTGTAAAAATACCGACACGCCAAGCCCAATGGCTATAAGAGCCGTTGGGATATTCCGGGCTGGCCCACTGGGTCGTGCCAGGCCCGTGCCCGGGCCTGGCACGGCCCACCGTACCCTATGCCGCCAAATGGCATACCCGGGGCCAGCCCGCTGGAATCCCGGACCCGGGCCGGGTTTGGCCCGGGTCCTCACTGGCCCGGGCGGGCCCGGGCTACCCGAGCCGTGCCCGTGCGGGTTGCCGGCCCGGCCCAATTGACACCCCTAGGTTTGGCCACAAGAATCTCCAGCAAAGTTCATCTCTGCAACTGGAACCTTTCAAATCACTTATCTAACTCGGATCAGCCAAAGTTAATAATATGCACAGAAAGTTAGTCAGATACAACAGTGAATGAGATCGAAGAACACAAATGTATAAAGGAAACAGCTTTGCAGCCGAATAGCCTCAAACAGAATCACATTATGTGAAGCCTGCTAAGAATCAATCAAGCCAAGGAATACAGTTTCTTCGATTGTGGTTATTTGATGCATCTTCGTTCAGCCTCCTGCTTCTCTGTCAGCACGCACCACCAGCTAAATATGTTGAAGCACATGAAGCAGAAATTTCCAAAACAAAACTGCGATAAATTTCAAGGTTGAAATATGCTTCCCACCTTGGTCATTGAGAATCCATGAGCCCTTGATGGAGATGCCCCCTTGTTTAGTCTTTTGCCACCATCATTCCTTAGCAACATCTTGAAGATGGATAGCAATTCAATTCGGCTCCTGCTTTATGGTACAATACCTTCTGCACATAGTACATCATGTAGGCCCTGTGAGGCCTTCACAACGCCCTTGTTCACCTTAGTAATCCAGGCATCTCTTTCAATCGGAGGGAAGTTTGGTAGGCTTCCCGGATGATAATGTGCTTGCATTGCTCGGCTCCAAGTCAAGAGAGATGTCGGCGCAAGGGTCATAGGTGGTGGAAGTGAATCCACAAATGGCGCAGGTGACATCAGATCTCAAGATCCCGGAGAACACTCTGTGGGCGATGCAATGTGACAATCTCCATTCCCTAAAAACCATAGAAAAGGCTATGTCAGCAAATTCAAGTCGCAATTTTTTTTTTTGTGATCTAATTGAGTAATTATAAATAGTAAAGAAGTAAATTAAGATAAATTTAGTGACCAATTAAAGTCTCCGCTTTGATGGGAAAAGTCGTGCGTCCAAGGATGGTTTCCAACATATTGATACAAAAGAAGGTAAGGTGAGTAAATTGGCGACAGGAGATATGCTCAGTGACCATCAATTACATAGGCTTGATGGTTGCTCCTTGAACATCTGATCAATACTTCAATCAACCCTTCTTAGTTTAGGATTATGCAGCTCCTTGTCCAAAATCCCATTTTGAGCATAAAAACGATTTGGTTAAGAGGAAAAATTTAGCATCCGGTAGATGTACCTTCATTTGAATGGTTATATTGCTCTTTCTCATGAATCCTGCCAAGAATTGCGATGAAGAACTCATGGGCATCCTGCTGCACATAACCAGCAAGGCTAGCTGAATGCTACCACCAACTGGAATAAAAAAGAAGTAGATGCACAGAATGATGTTTATTCTGACAACTAGATGAGAATATTAAAAAAAAACACAAAGAAACTTTTTATCATGATGATAACTGATAACAATATTTAAAGATCACAAACCATAACCATGGAATTGAAAAGTATTGCATCAAGATTATGAGTTATCTTGTTAGAAATATACTTCCTGGCTTCTGTCAGGCAGGGTGTAGGCCCCCAACGTCCATACCAAGTTTTATGGAATCATCCTGGATCTTTAAAAAGGAAGAATAATGACTTCTTAGGAAAGCAATCTGGAAAAATATACCAAACCCCTTCTACAAACTTTCAACCTCTAACCCCCAACAAGCATTGTTGTGTGATACCGATTTTCTAAACTTGGTAGTATTTTTGCAATGTATAAAGGTTTTTACATAGTTCCTTATGGGATAACTATGTCATTTTTGCCAATAAGCACTGAGTACTGGTAAGTAATTTGCATATCCTTAAATCATCGAAATTTATGTGTATATATCAGTGAACTCTGCAAGAAGGATTCCAACCCATACCGTGTCAATGAATCCTGATTTTCAAGCTCAAAAATGTTTGCGACCATGCACTAGCATCAAATGGTACATATATGAATATCCAAATAACATAGGAAAATATAGCATGGTTGTATCTGATAGAAGCACAACAATCACAAAATGATTAGAGCTTATCTTGGAGATGCATATGCAAGGTTATTCGTTGATTCCTTTTATACATACACTAAAGTAGCATGCGCATGAGTGCACGTACATAAACATACATAAGCACACAAAGACGACTACACGTAATTTCCCTATATTCTTGTTATGTTTATACTGAAATAGAAGAGATCATTTTTAAAGTATGACATACCACATTTGCTAGTGCATTCATGCACTCCTGAGTATAAGTGGTATCCAAACTAAAGTATAACTTGGAGATAATCTTTAAAGTGCATCCACACTAACACACAAGCATGTAAGTGCTAGCTGGCTGGTAAACATATGAATTTATTGAATCTAAACAGCATGAATCATAGAGATCAGTCTTCGTAATGTGATGATCAGTCAATTTTTTTTAAAAATCTGCTTGCCTTTCATTCAGACACTCAATTGTTGTCAATGAGGCCTCTCCATCAAACCATGAAGTACTCAATGTCATTGCAAGATTTATTTTCGAAATGTAACTTTGTTATCGTCAAGGCTTCTTGACACACTAAACGAAAAGAGAAAATCTTCAGAAAGAGGGAGAGAAACCCTCAATTGGGATTGCAAAAAGTGCAATACAGTAAGCGAAGTGATTAACCAGACCCACAGATCAGCATGCACCTCTCTTTGGATCAAAGATTGTTTTTAATTAATCTGCTGTCCACTACATTTCTTAATCACATCATAATGCATCTCGATTTTCAATCTTTCTCAATATAGAGGAGATGGGCTATCAGTTAGAAGGAATGGACTAAGATTACATCATAACCGGCTTTCTTTATTTCCGATATCATTGTTAATTTACTAGTTTACATCAAAACGGGTATCTTTCAGCAATCTCATCAAATATCTTTAATGACTCAATAAAATCCAATCGCTAGATTACATTCAATGCTAACAAGAGAACTGCAACAGAATTCACAGCAATCCTGACCTGTGAAGGAACTGCATCGGGCTATACGGCCGAAAACACGAGCGAGATCACTCCATCGATGTCGCAGGCCAAGCAAGCCACCTGCCCTGCCCCCCTGCAACAGACCTCGTCCTCCTCCTCTGCTGCTTGCATACCTATCTAAGGCCCAAGAAGTGATTTTTAAGCCGGGGAACCAGAGCTTGTAGGATCGAATTAATGAAGCAAACATATTATAACACTCACAAAATTGATAAAGACACCCACTAAATTTTCAAAAATAATCAAAATACCCTCCTCTTCCTCCTTCCTCTCATTTGTTCCGCCGCCTCCCACCACCGTCGGCTCCCCTTCCCCCGGCATCACCCTCTTCCCCCCTCCTGCCGCCGTCTTCTTCTTCCTGAGCTCAGCCCAAGCCAATACTTCTTTTCAAAAATGAGCAAGCAGAAGATTTTTCTTTTTAATTTATTGCATCCCAGAACTGTTTGTCGTCCAATTAACACCATATCTAGAATCACCGCTTTTGAGAATTGAAATTAACAATCAAACAGGCTAAATGTTGAACCAATTCAATGTTGTTGTGCAGGACTATCAACAACCACACAACTCGCCGTGAACTTGGCTTCCTATCCTGTGGAACTGAAAATCCCATTGATGACTGCTGGAGATGCGACTCAAAGTGGCACCTCAATCGCAAGCGCCTTGTAGACTGCGGCATTGGCTTCGGTCGCAATGCAATTGGTGGTCGCGATGATTGATACTACCATGTGACCGACCCGGGTGATGATGATCCGGTGAACCCTCGCCCAGGGACCCTCCGTCACGCTGTCATCCAAGATGAGACCCTCTGAATTGTGTTCAAGTGCGACATGGTCATCACTTTGAAGCAGGAGCTCATCATGAACATATTCAAGATCATCGGGGTCGTGGTGTGAATGTCCGCATTGCCAATGGTGCCTGCATCACTAATTAGTTCGTCACCAACATCATCATCCATGGCCTCCACATTCATGACAGCAATAAGTTAAAAGAAGTATGAGGCGAGGAGATGAGCGCCAGGGGGGTGAAGGGGAGGGCGCGGAAGGAGGGGGTGTTAGACTTATTTTGTTTTATAGTCTAACTTATTTTTGGGCCTACTCAAGTCAATTAGATATTTGCACCCGCCCACTTAACCTATATTGTTTGACCCAATAAAGAATTGATCAAACCTAAATGGTTTGGGTCTAGACACGTTTCAATTACACTTAGCCATGAGTGTATTTAAATTAGAATGTGGGACTCATCACACGTGTGGAACTCGTGTTATAAATCAAGGGCCTAGATCTATGATGAGTTGAACTAGGGTTTCTTGATGCTATATATACCATGAGTAGGGTTCCCTCTCCACCAATAAGAATAATCATCTCTCTCTTAGAGGCCTCTCATCTCCTCTAAGGATAAAGAAGAGAACTTGGTGGCTGGAGAGAAGAATCCTCTCCCTCAACTCCGGCATCCTCGAGATCGTGCAACCTTCGGCATCCTCTTCGTGTTCGTGATGGAATCAGGTATGCCTAAAACCCTCCTTCCCTTTGATCATGATAAAGAGGCTTACAGTGTATGTGTAGATCTTGTATGGAATAAATTTAGATCTAACAATTGGTATCAGAGCCACCTCTTTATCAGATCATAGGGATTTACAGAAATTATGATCTCGATCTATAAATATCATAAAAATATCTCCTTTGATTTAATAAATATTTGTGTCTCATATGTTGGATCAAAAGATTAAAAGGAGTGATTTTTATTAAATTTAACATGTATATAATTTTATAAAATTTTGATTTGTGTGTTATTCTGAATTTAAAAAAAAATAAAAATAAAAAAATTTGTGGCTACATGGACGCATGCAGGGGAGCCCCTGCATGCATGGCAGGCCTTAAGTATTTCACAAAAAAAAAAAAAAAAAAAGGTTGGGGATATTTGATGCATGCGCTGCATGCATCATAAGGAAGTTTTAAAAAAAAAAAAAAAAAAATTTGCCTGCCTGTGTGCATGCAGGCGCCTGGTACACTGCTTGATCGGCTGCATGGAAGAAATTTGCATGCAGGATTAAAAAAAAAAAAAAAAGATTTTAGATTGCATGCGCTGGTTTCCAGCGCATGCTGTAAAGTTATTAAACAAAAAAAAAAAAAAAAAAAAGGCATGGCCTGCATGCATGCAGACATGTGTCTGCATGCATGCACATGTAAGGCAAACCGGGTATTGTGAAGAATAATTTAAATTTTAATTAAAAAAAAATGGTTAATTATTTTGGGTTTCATGAATTAATTAAGATTATGAGATTATCTAGGATTCGGATAGAGATTGAATTTTACTCTAATAAGGAAACCTACTACTAATTAATCTCATATTTAATTTCAATTGGGATTGTTGAGATTGATTTGGGTATTATGATTGAGATATAATTCTAGCCTATTAAGGATATTTTGGATAGAATTCTACTCAAATAAAGAAACCTAATCTCAATCAATCTCACATTAAGCTAATTGGGTTTTATTCAGTTTTATTTAAACCCAGCCCAATAAGAAAGGAAACCCATAACTTAACCATTGCGGGTCGGGTCTGATTCAGACCCGATAAGCACTGCAGACCCGTTTTGCCAATAGAAACTTCAATTAGCCGTTACGGGCTCATACGACCTCTGTTTTGGGCATGTAAACAGCCGTTTCGAAGCTCTCGACGAGCACTACAGTATTAAAGGAACTATACATGACAAAACAGTAGTTAGTTGACATAAAGAAGGCATTGAAGTGTTTGTTTATCATAGTTATGTGTACCCTTACATGCTTCCGCTCTATCATCAATATTTTATTGCTTATATTGTCTTGCATGATGAATATTGGTGTTTATTACAGTTAATAACACACAGATAAAAATATATACATGTTCAAGTTAAAGAATTTATAAAAGAGCTTATTTAATTGCGTATGTAGTTCATGCGGACAATAGCCGGCCCAAAGGAAGACTATTGTTTGGCCGAATTATGTACGGCGTCGGATACTTGATGTGGGTAATGCAAGTGGGAGAACCTTGATGTGTGGTAATCGGCCCAAAGGAAGGTTGTCACACTATTGGCCCATATTGCATTACCCTCATCAACTAGTCCGATGGCGGAACAAGAATACAGATGCATAAATTTGTGTGGCTCATGCGTGTGGCAATCGGCCCAAAGGAAGGTTGTCATTATGGCCGGGTCATTACATATATTATATGGCCAATATAGATTACTTAAACTTTAGGACCAATCCTATAAAGTGACAGTCGGCCCAAAGGAAGGCTGTTCTCTTACATAGGACCTAAACTTTAGGATATCTATATTGGGCCAGTACAGTGTTGGCATATAGAGACACAACTTGTTCTGAAAGTTTAACCGGCAGCTCTATCGGTTAAACTGGTTGCATTTTCTGAAATTCATTTTTTATGGCTATTACAGTAGAATTTTATTAAATGCAATGTTTATGTTAAACTGATGAGAAATTGTACACTTATGTAGTTTAAATTGAATGGTACAAACTTTAAGAAGTGGTAAGACCACGTAAATGATCGTTCTTGAATCATGCACCTAGAGTACACCTTAAAGATTGATGAATCTCTACTATCACTAATAAAAGTTCAGTAAAGAAAAGGTCAATTATGGTAAGTGGGAGAGATCTTACAAGAGGTGTCTAATGGTCATAAAGTACACTATTCCTATAACTATTAGAAGTGCTATGCCCGATAAAGTCAGCGCTCACTTAGCATCCAGGGTAAACTTCTAATAAGAAAAGGAAAGTGAAACTAAAGGGAGGAACATAAACATCACTACAGTGGCTGATCCTAAGTGGCAAAAGTGCAGAAAAAAAAGTAGCCTAAGGTCATTGCATATTTTTTCTGTAAGAAAGTAAGCCACCTTAAGTAGGAATGCATAAAGTATCAGAAATGGCTATTTAGCGGGTATATCTCATATTTATGTTTGTTCTAAGATTAATTTAGCTTTAGTGCCACTTTATAAATTATGAATAAATAATTCACTTAAGCAATTCAATGCAGAACTTCCAAACCCAAAAGAGGCCCAGCCCAGCTGAGCGATACGTATACATGGGTGATGGAAATAAAGTTGCAATTAAAGTTATTGGAGTTTGTAGGCTTAAATTAGATTCTGGTTTTTTGTTTTAGATTTGGATGAGACTTTATATGTACCGTCCTTTTAGGCGGAATCATATTTCAATTTCATTTGTTAGACAGATCTAGTTTTACTGTCACTCTTGATAATGAAATGTTTAGTCTATTTTCCAAACCTAAAGTTGGTACTAGAATTCTGATTGATGGCTATATAAATTGAAACTTCATGCTTTATATACTGAGTCTCTATATGTGAATGACATAGGCACTAAGCGAAAATTAATTAAAGAAACATTAGAAAGTTTGGTACTAGACGAAGTTCAGATGTCTTAATTTGGTGTATTACAGACATTTGTGTTCCATTCTCTACAGCTTCTTGGAATGGTCATGAATATTTCATCACTTTTACAGACAATTACTCTCGTTATAGGTACCTACACTTGTTCCATGAGAAATCTCAATCATTGGACATGTTTAAAGCCGTTAGATCTGATCATGGTGGTGAATACTATGACAGATATGACGAATCAGGTAAATGTCCAGAATCATTTGTCAATTTCTGAAAGAGTAGTATTATCGCTTAGTACACCATATCAGGGACACCTCGTCAAAATGGTATTGCTGAGAGATAAAATCACACACTAAAGGATATGGTTGGGAGTATGACAGCTCACACTACTCTACCAAAGTCATTATATAGTGAAGCCTTAAAGATGGTTGTCACCTCTTTAATAAAGTACCTAGCAAAACAGTAACTAAAACCCTATATGAGTTATGGACTGGAAAATCTCTCAGTGTTAGGAATCTTCATGTTTGGGGTTGTCCAGCGGAAGCTCGGCCATATATACCATATGAGAAGAAGTTGGACTCAAGGACAGTTAGCTGTTTATTCGTAAGGTATTCTGAGAGGTATAAAGGCTTTAAGTTTTATTGTCCCTCCACTAAGAACATAAAAGACGGATTGCTAAAATTTTTTGAGAATATTCAGAACAGTGGGAGTTAACTACATAAAGATTTCATATTTACGAAAGAACATATTGTTATACCCATGACAATTGTTCCAAATGATAAAGTAGTTGTTCCACTTCAAGATGAAAATACAGTTGCATCCTTACAAGATACATATACAGTTCATCCTGAAGTAGATCATGTTGGTAAGGTAGAAACTGAAAATTCTCAACCACAAGTGCTTAGGAGATCAACTAGGGAGAGGAGATCAGTCATTGCAAATGACTATATATAGTTTATCTCCAATAGCATGAGTTTGACATAAGGCTAGAGGATGACCCCGCATCCTTAAATGAGGCCAAACTCAACATTCACTCCAGTAAGTGGTCAAATGCCATGAAAGATGAGTTAAAATCCATAAAGGATAATGATGTTTGGGATTTAGTAGAGTTGTCTGAAGGAAAGAAACCGATTGGTTATAAATGAGTATTCAAAACCAAGCGGGATTCGAAAGGTAATGTCAAAAGGTATAAGGCACATCTTGTCATAAAGGGATTCACTCAAAGAAAGGGCATTGACTAATATAAGGAGACTTTCTCCCTAGTTTTCATGAAGCATTCTTTTAAGATTATTATGACACTGGTGGCTTACTTTGACCTGGAGTTATACCAAATGGATGTTAAGATTGCCTTTCTTAATGGTAGCATTAAGAAGAAAATCTGTATGGTGCAACCAGAAAGTTTTAAAGTGAAAGTTTCATAATATTTGGTTTGCAAATAAAGAAATTCATTTATGGTTTAAAGCAAGCATTCCGTCAATAGTATTTGAAATTTGATCAAGTAATATCCGAATTTGATTTTAAGGAAAATATAGTTGATCAATGTATTCACCATAAATTTAAAGAGAGTAGACTTATATTTCTTGTGCTATATGTGGATGACATTCTACTAGCAAGTAACGATATGGTTCTTTTACTTGACACTAAGAGTCTTCTCTCAAAGAACTTTGAGTTGAAAGATCTTGGAGAAGCTCCTTTTGTGATAGGCATCCAGATTCAACGTGACAGGACACGTGGAATATTAGGTTTATCACAAAAGCCCTATATCGATAAGGTGCTAGATAGACGTGGCATGAAGAATTGCTCTAAGGGAGATAAGTTGAGTTTACTCTAATGTCTCAAGAACGATCTACGAAAAGAGCAAATGAAAGACATTTCATATGCATTGGCGGTTGGATGTCTGATGTGTGCTCAAGTTTGTACCCATCCAGAATAGCATATACCATTGAGAAACTTGACAGAAACTTGATCAATCATGGGATTGATCTTTGGAAGACTGTCAAGAAGGTAATGCGATATCAATAGAAGACTACATGAAATCTGATCAGTTGCAGCTGATCGGATACACAGATTCAGATTATGCTGTATGTATCGACAATAGGAAGTCCACTTCATTTTACATTTTCCTTATTGTAGGAAGATGGTGGATTTAGTCGAGAGGCCATTATAGCTACACTGTGACAATAAGAGCTATAAAGCTTTACTGCAATAGTGACAAGAGTTCAGTAAAGTCGAAGCATATCGACATCAAGTTTCTTGTCATCAATGATAAAGTTCAGAATCATATTTTGTCTGTGATTAGTGATGACACTATTCTTAACATTACAGATCCACTCATTAAAGGACTTTCACCTAAAGTATTCTTAGAGCATATTGCTCATATGGGGATGACTAGTCATTATGATATCCTGATTTTGTGGGAGTGGATAATTTTATGTAACAGACATTATTTCTAAGTGCACTTTATGGATATTTGTTGATTCTGATAAATTTATAACTGCTTTTTCTTAAAGTTTACTTTTGCGCATTTGAGTTTGTTGAATTAGCAGTTGACTCGTTGGAGTCATAAAGTTAGACTCGTTGGAGTCATAAGGCTAGACTCGTTGGAGTCATAAAGTGGAAACCAGTTGGAATTGTACCTTATTTGATCAGAGGACATTTCCATGCCACACGTCCACATTTGATCTATGTCGTTAGGGGTTCTGAAACTTGTGATGTGGAAGGTCCTACCTCGATTATACAGAAGGTAACGATCGCCATGTTCGGTGGCGGGACACTTAATGGACCAGATTGTTTTGAAACGTGGTTTGTCGGCGGTTAAAGTTTTGACGTCATAAAGTTATGCATAATATCTATTCAGTATGACTTGCTTGGCCCAAGTGGGAGATTGTTAGACTTATTTTGTTTTATAGTCTAACTTATTTTTGGGCCTACTCAAGTCAATTAGATATTTGCACCCGCCCACTTAACCTATGTTGTTTGACCCAATAAAGAATTGATCAAACCTAAATGGTTTGGGCCTAGACACGTTTCAATTACACTTAGCCATGAGTGTATTTAAATTAGAATGTGGGACTCATCACACGTGTGGAACTCGTGTTATAAATCAAGGGCCTAGATCTATGATGAGTTGAACTAGGGTTTCTTGATGCTATATATACCATGAGTAGGGTTCCCTATCCACCAACAAGAATAATCATCTCTCTCATAGAGGCCTCTCATCTCCTCTAAGGATAAAGAAGAGAACTTGGTGGCTGGAGAGAAGAATCCTCTCCCTCAACTCCGGCGTCCTCGAGATCGTGCAACCTTCGGCATCCTCTTCGTGTTCGTGATGAAATCAGGTATGCCTAAAACCCTCCTTCCCTTTGATCATGATAAAGAGGCTTACAGTGTATGTGTAGATCTTGTATGGAATAAATTTAGATCTAACAGGGGGAGCACGACGGGAGGAGGACGGACTGCCAGCGGCTACCACGAAAGGAGGAGGTTCGATCGGATATGACAAACTGGGGAAGAAGAAGAGAGGGACATTTTGGACTTTTTTAAGGAGTAAAAGTGTCCAAAAAAACTAATGGCCTCTTGTAATATCTGATGAGTTGTTAACCTGTCACGACACATTAGTTGTCGTGACAAGGTGCCGCCGTCGAGAGTAATAGAGAGGACTCATGTTTCCACTGAAGCCGATGAACTGGTTTCGAGTCGCCCGATTTTTAGAGGGTAAGGTTCATCCTTTGGGTTCTGAACCTCTTTCCTTATAGGGTGTACAAGGAAAGAGGAGAGAGAGCTTATCGGCCGAGAATGCTGGTGAGTTACTTCTCACGGTGCGGCTCGGATCTCTCCCTCAGAACACCTTAGAGGGATGTGATATTATCACCTCCTTGGTGTCTTGGAGGTTCCATCCTGGTCAGACATCAGTGTGTTGCGCGTCTTGCCAGAGTTCGTTTGGCGCTCGGGGTGTTGCCATGGCTTTGGAGGGCTTCTTGGGGATCTTTGTCATTTTACCTGTGATGCGTGAAGAACGGCGGAGTATTTCAGGCGAAGAGAAGAAGATCTTTCACTTGGAGGAATCTTTATTTTTGCGAAGGAGCCTCCCGGAGCTTCTTCCGGAGACTCTGGACAGTAGTGTGAGCAATGAGGTCGTGCTTTTCGATGGACGTTCCCGGGAGGACGTATCTTCGGGGTTCGGAGCTATGGCTGGACATATCGACAGGATGAAGGCATCAGATCGGGATCATCTGTATTTCTTTTCAAAAATTGTAAAAACAGAACTGTAATAGAACTTTATATTACTCTTCTTCAATGTAATCAAGTATGTATTTAAATGAATGTATTCGGAATGAAAGAATTTTGTCATTGCCTTTTCGGCAAGTGAATAAAACCAGCCATTCGTCCATTTAAACTGTTTACATAATTTGACAGAAAGGTTAGCACTAGTTTTCGGATAAAATGTCCACGTTACTGGAACTAACTGTATGGCTACACTTGCCTCTTTGACAGCAGTTAGGAAATGTGCGACAGCCCTAACATAAGCACAGAGCCTCTCATCCATGGCATCATCAAATTATATTCCCTTTTCGACAGCTGCTGCAGCTGCTAGTTCAGCAATGAGGCTTGTGACCTGGAAACAAGAACTTGTCCATTATATCATCAAGAGTGTTGGTTCAATGACAATGTTCATAGGCTATACAAGGTCATAAAGAGAACAAATTTGAATCTGAAGCATGTAAAGATTCAACTGCAAATTGAATTAGCAAATCGGTTTTGTGCCAGAGAGACGCTGTGCAAATCTTTTTACCCTTTCTGGATACAGGAGTTATTTTCCTTTTTCAGGTTCTATGTCAGGTACATTAAATGTGCATATATGAAACTAATAATATACTTCACTAGCTTTGCATTTTGCATTGCTTGTATGTTTGAAGCCAGCATTTAGTTTTAACATAAATAATTATCAGGTTTTGTGTCGGACAGGGGTCATATTGGTTACCACATCCTATGCAATCATGCAAGAAACTATTAATCCACCTCACTAGCTTTCAATTGCTTGTATGTTTGAAACCAGCATTTAGATTTGGCATTTAAATTACCTCGCAAAACAAAGGGAAGTTTTTGAGTAATTATCGGATAGTTAATTAGCTGAAGTCATTTTGTTTTCTATTATTGTATATATGTTTATAACTTGGAGTCCTGATTCACTAGAATAGAAGCTGCAAGTAGCAACTAATTTGGATGGAGCCAAGTATCAGAGAGTTTTGGTGGGGGAGATTGTGGAGTGAAAATATTGACGTAATCAACCACCAGTGCTCTGGTCTTGCCGATTTTGCAGGCCTCACTTTGCTAGACTATAAATTGGAACTGCTTCGGATAGAGCATAGTAACTATCAAACAAGAGCTCCAATAAGATCAATGTGAATAAGCAGTGCTTAGAGTGCCTAGACAATAGTTGGAACATTAAAAAAGTCAAAGCCAAGGCCCAAGATTCTTGGCTTTATCTTTATTTATCACCCGGACTTTTCAATCTGAAGCTGATGATAGCCTGCAAGTCATGAGACTATTCTCATATTGAATAGATAATCTTATATAAACGCTAGCTATGCACTGCAACTGTAAGAATGAAGCATATTAAAGTACAAGCATGCATAACACTCTTGTAGTCAACTTGCCAATGCAACACTTATAAATATAATCATATCCAAGCCAGAATAAACTCATTCCTAATGGAACATACTCATCAAATATCTGCGTGTGCATGATGTATAAACATAGAACAAGCAAGCAACACCAGGAATAGCATAATGATCTAACTTTTCCACAAGGGCACAAAAAAACTTGCCTCGGGTCGGTAATCCTTTTCAACGACACCAAGAGTGGCTCTTGCATGGCGGGCTCCAACAAGCATGAATGCTGAAATCCATATCAGTTTCTCTAACATCTGTTTCTAAAAAGCCTCCTTCTCAAGGACCTGAATACTTTCAAAAGCATATGGGTAGACTAGCATTAAACTCCATTCAAGGTCCTTTTGATTACTTGTAACGGAAAGCACGGGTGTTTTTGGAATTCATAAAGTTGAAACCATGGAATACATCTGTTTCTGTTTGGATACTTTCTAAGAGGTGCTTAATTCCATTGAATATCAATTTTGGTTGTCACATGAGATGCATGTTGAATCTCAGCTCCTAACATTTAAATCATATAATAATATGAAACTCTTTAATAGAATTCCTAAAACTGGATGTAAGTGAATTTCAGTTAAATGAATAATCTTGAATTGGAATTACAACTGAAATTGGAATCCACAAATACAACAACCAACCAAGTGGCATTTTCCTCAACCCCGTAACTAAAAGCAATGGGAAATTATGGATTTCCAAAATGGAAGTTTGTAACTAACCAAACGGTTATGGTTGTTTCAAGTTAATGAAGAAGTATCACGAGCACACTCCTATCCAGTCCTTGCTATCTAATCAGTAATCATATTCTTAAAATCCATAGATGATGTTTCTACATAATTTGTACATGTAAATCATGTGAAGACCTACAATAGCTTGTGCACAGAAATGGCAAAACCCTAATATTGTGCTATATGGTGTAAATAATCTTGAGAACCATGTTGACAGGAGGTTCTGTGAGCCATTACAGGATAGATTTATGGTGTCATGAAGAAGTAAAAAAAAAATATTTTGATGGCTCATGTTCAGTCTTTAATAGTTTCTTGTGTTTCACATCTGAATGAATTTAAACAAAAAGGAACCACTTTACTGAATTTGCAAACATATATCACAAGGATGATTAGGTTTCATCCCAATTTCAATGGAACGATCTGATGCTATTAATTCCTACTGCCAGAAAAAATGACTTGGAATTGTTTATAGCAAGATTTGTGCCAAACGCCTACAAAAAAACTTTAAAGAATCTCCTAGTAGTTGTGAGAGAATCATACCTTGCAGGAGAAGCCTCCACTACGTAGCCGGGCTGCCACTGCCGAAGCCCATTTCCCAAATGCAGCTGTCAATCCCTAAGCATTAGTATCGGTTTTACCATCAGTAGGAGGTTCTCCAAGTTTCGATACAACAAAATAAGCCAGGACTCGATTGGCATCATTTAGCCCTTTGCTTTGAAGCCATGGATCCAGCATTCCATTCTGGAAAAACACCAGATCCGCTAAGAAGATGAGATCTCAGGCCTTCCGAGAAATCTGAAAAGTAGAAGCAATACTTCGCTGTAGCAATAAACTAAAAATGCAAACAACAGTGTGCAAAAGTTCAGTATCTTTTGATTACTTGTAATCAGTCGGTTTACTTATGGAAGCTGCACAGGAAAGAAGCCACTGCAAATTATACGGAAAAAGCAACAGGAGACGCCCGAAAACATATCAAAAATTGAAAGTAATAAGTCATTCTTAAACATAAGTAGTTAAAGAATCCTAAATATATTGGAAACCAATAATATGCGGCTAGAGTTTTGATGCAAAAACTAGCAGGAACCTCAAAGAAGATAGCTAAGTTATGAGCCAACACAATTAAAAACGACATTCTTCTCATATGGCAATCAAAATTAACTACACTGTAGTCAAAATTTTCTTCTTAATTGGGATGTCTGTAAAAGCAATGGCACCTTTGTCCATTGGAAAAAAAAAACACCATTTCTTCTCTCCTAATCCTCCCTAAATTCACCATAGCAAAAAAGCAAGCCCCTTCAATTGGAGCTAGAAATAAAACCATCATCGGCATGCATCAAAATATTTACAGAAGAGTCCAAGTTCCACCATTACATTAACACTACCAGGGCCGATTCTGAGCCAGTTCAACTGGTGCGACCGCACAGGGCCCCCAATTTTACAGGGCCCCACTTGAACCGGCCCTGCCTAATGCCAACCTTACCCAAGTCTTCTACTCTCACTCCATCCCCTCATTCACCTCCCGCTTCCGTCGCCTCTCCTCGTCCTTCGCATCTTTTGCCTGATCGTCGACATTCTCGGATTCCTATTCGGATCGATCTCGATATCAAGGCCGCAGGTTCCAGGTTGCGGATGCAACAACTTCAAGCCAAGATCCGTTTCTGTCACTTGGGAGAAAGGGAGCGGTGGCGGATTCATCAGATCCGGATCTAGTAGGGACGGCGGATTGAAGAAGTGGCATGAGGTGATGGGATTCATCGGGATTCAGATGGGGTTTGGGTCGACGAGGAGGAGGAGATTGCTAAGAAAGACTTGGTTTCCGCCGATCGACAAGGTCTTCTTTGGTTAGTAATATGAATTAGTCAGTGAGCTGTATGAGTCAGTGCCCTCGATCGTTCCATACCGAAGGACCATGGTGCCCCGGAACCATGAAATCCAGCAGTTGCAGCATCTCCTTGCGTGCAAGAGACTTCTATGCCGGCCTTCCTTCCCGGCTCTGTGTTGAAAAAAAGCGGCAGCTAAAGCAAATCGAAAGCATTTTTTTATCTTTGCCAACCAACCACTTGGTACCAAGCAACCGGTTAGCTGTAGCGCTTTCAAACCGCGAAAAGTGGTCTCTTCAAAGTGATGGTGTAAGAAGCGCGAAGTACTCTTTTGTCTTGAAAGAAAGTGAGTAAGCGTAGCGAAACGGATACGTTAGATAAGTAAGCAGCGTAATAAGCCGGCTCTTTAAAGCCGGAAGTAGAGCTAGTTGTTTCAAGTAAGTCCAATCAGTCTAGTGAAAGCGGAAAGCTCATAGTGAGAAAAGACACTCTTTCTTTTTCGATCTGGCCAGAGAGATCACTTTCCGTTGCATAAGGTACCGTGACAGTTGGAAGGCAGTGACGGTGGTAGAGAGAGAAAGTAAGCGTTACAGGTCTAGTTCAGGGACTCTTTGGCACCATAGAAGAGACTGTAACTTTTGCTATTGTCCAACTCGAAATCCGCTTGTCAAACAGAAAAGCTTAGAGAAAACTTCCGCATCTATTTTTCTTTGTGTGACGCTAAGCCTATGAAAATGCAGCGTGAAGATTGATCAATTCACTATTCCGAGTTGCAGTGCGTAGGCAAGTCCCTTCCGTCAAGCCTAAAAGGGAACGAACTCTTTTGCGACGTTCTTCGACGCCTGCCGTGAAAACTCCTTCTGTAAAAAAAAACTACCATGGACTTTTTTTTTCCGGCTTTTGAGTTAGGAAGTCGTTCTACTTTCGGGCAAGTCAAGTTAGTGCCCTCAAAGGAACATAAAGAAATGGGATGCAAAAAAAATAAAATGAATAAATAAGAAATAAAAAAGATCTTTATTTTTTATTTCTTTTCCCCATCCATATCTATAATCTATACATATAGAATTTTTATCATAAATAAATTTGGAATTAATGCCCAATTCGTTCTAATTCTTTATAGTTATAGTTATTGATAGAACATATTTATTGATATAACGAGTATTTTATTAAAGGATTAAGTTATTACCAAACAAAGATAAATTGAAATTCTAATGGATAAGATCAATTCAGAAGCGCCTTTTTATTCTAGCAGACGGAATTTCATTGATCTAATTTGGGACCCCCGGTGTATATTTACTATATAAATAAAGATGACGATACTACCAAACAAGTCCGGCCCTATTCAATTCATGAATTAGCCATTTTCCATTATGAGTCTACTGCACATATATGCATATATGCAGTAGACTCATAATGGAACAAGAAATTTTATTTACCTAGAAAAAATTTTCTCGTTTTTGAATTTTCTGGCTTAGTGTGAGATAGTGATAGGCATATTATATTTCATCTGAATGAGAAACGAAGCAATGAATGAAAATAGAAGAAAATAAATTAAATGAAGGTTTGTTTTACCCCCTACCCTTTTCCCTTTTTCTGTCGGATCGATCGTTACCTGAACTGAAGGAATCCTATCCTTCTCTTCGTTATATCGAATAGTATGAGATGCTTCATTCAAGAAGCATCAAACAAAAAAAAATGTTCTAATTCTATAGAATTAGAACATAGATAGAAAGACTTTTCCGATCTAGCCATACCATTAGATTATATTGACAATTCCAAAAACTGTTCATAGCATAAAAATATACCATCAAGAGAGATAACTATCTATCAGATACCTCTATTTCCTATTTGATCTAAGCTTACTGTCTTTCTTTCTGTGAAAGAATCGGGAGAACCCACCACCATTATTCCTACATACATTTTTTCTTTTCAACTTGAACTTTACTCTATTTACTCTATAAAACAAGAGTAGACCAACCATTCTGATTGCATATCTAAGCACTCATAGCCTCTCGTGAGTCTGGATAAAAAATATCTTCGGGCCTTTCCACAACTCCTAAATAGATTTCCTATCATCGTGTCTGATCTAATTTAATATCAGACGGTATCGAGAGACACTACTATGTTTAATAAGGGCAGTTTAAGAGATCTTGATATGATATCATATAATCTCTTCTTCAATTCCAGTACCAAAAAAGGAGTGCCCTTTAGGAACCCTCGGATATCGAGATTTTCGACCTTAGTTCTGAATCCCTGAATTGACTCTCGGCGTTTATTTGATTTTTCAATTAATAAAATAAATGGCCCGAACCTATCGTTAAATTAATAAGTGAGAGTTGCTTCATCCCTATTGATACCGGTTGTTTGGGCTACACCCAGATTTTGAGGAAAAAAATTACATTCTTTTATAAAACCTATGCTATGGGTTATAAAAATCAAGTGTTGACACGTCCGCTTAGTTCTTTGCCTCTGCTTCTTGCGGAGCAAAAATTCATCAAATTTAGATCAACAGGATAAGAAATCCCCGATCTTTTGTTGATCAGGCAACACCCGGATTTGAACTGGGGATAAAAGATTTGCAGTCCCCAACCTTACCTGTAACACCCCGCTCCCCGAATACGTACTTAGTTGCGTATTCATATTTTCTGATCATATTTTTTTGATTTACTTCCGGTATTTGTTTTGTATTATGAGTTTTTATATGATCGTTTTGCCTTGGATCTGGATTCGTGAACTCGTAGTCAGCCCTACTCTGAACCGGGGGACCGATCCTAGAGTATTACTCGATTTGGACTTTCTGGTATTCTGATTTGACCGATTTCAGTTTCAAACATCATTTTATAATATTCTAGATTTTTCGTGATTTTCTAGAATTTTCCTGAATTAAGCTGAAAATCTTCAAAACCGGGGTCGACCAATACCGCGGACTGATTCTCGGATTTTTAATTTACAATCGGAGTTGAAATTCTAAAAATAGTTTTCCCGTAACTTCTTAAAATCACATTTTCTATCTAAATACTTTTTTGAGAATTTTCTAAATTTATCGAAATTCCACTGGATTTGGTGTCGGCCAGTATCACTGGTTGATTCCCGGAATTTTAGTTTACAATTGGAATCAAATTTCTAAATTCCGCTTTCATATTTCCTCTTAAAATTATATTTTCTCCTTTTAGGCATTTTCTGAGATTTTTCAGATTTTATCAAAATCCGGCCGACCCGGTGTAGACCGGTATTGACCGTTGACTTCAGGATTTTTATTTTGAAAATGAGATTGAATTTCTAAAAACCGATTTCACCAAAAATCTTTATATAATATTTATTATTTTTGAGAATTTTTGTGAAGCTTTCCAAGCTACTTAAATTTTTGGACTTTTCCGGAGTTTTCGGTGTTTTTCCAGATACCGGAATATTATCCAGATATTCTACTCTTCTCTTTTCCTCTCTTCTCGCTAGACGCGAGTTCCACCAACTTGGATTCCGCATTTAATGCGGAGATCCTCTCCATACTGCATTTAATGCATTTCAGATCAAATCTAAGTCTTATCACCATGCTTTTTGTCCTTTCTGTTAAAACGCAAATCTCGCGTTTTCTCCCCTGGACGCAACTTTTATTTCCGCGTCTGGCTTTTTGCCTAGACGCGGATTTGGATTTGGATTTGGGGACGCAGCAATTGGCACGCAAGCCTTTTTGGCTTTGATTGGATGGCCAAATTTTAATAATCTTCAAACTCCTTTATATATACTCCCACTCCTTCTCTCTCTTGGATTATTTCTTCTCCTCCCTTCTTGTTTCCTGCAAACAACCAGCAGGCCAACGAATGGCAGCAAAAACAGCCCCTTGCCCCCTTTTGGCCGTCCTTTTCTCCACCTCCTCCACCTCCATTTCACCACCAACTCCACCACCTCCTTCTCCTTCATCTCCTCCTCCATTCCAACAACAACAATAACAACTTCACCACCTTCTTCTTCCTCTTTTCTCCACCATGAACCATTAACCTCCATAACTTCTCCACCATCTCCACCACCACCTACACCACCTTAGCCACCACGAACCACGCCATATTCCTCTCCTCGTCGTGCTCTTTCCGACGAACTATTGCTTCGCTCTCCGAAATCTCTTTTACAAAACTCCATTTTCCCAAAATAAACTATACTTGCACCACGAGATGCTTGGGCTTGGGCTTGAGCTACCGGATTCCGGCCGTCTCCGGCCAACTCCGGCCGCCGCCGGTGACCGCCGGCCATCGCCGGCCATCAACCCCCTTCCCTTCCTTCCTTCTTTCCTTTCCTTTTCCTTTCTTTCCTTTGCTTTTCTTTCTTTCCTTCATTCTTTCCTTTCCTTCCTTTTCTTTTCTTTTTCTAACATTCCCAAAACCTGCGTCCCTTCTCCCTTGCGTCTCTCCCTCTCTCCGTTTCCTGCGTCTCTCTCCCCCTCTCCATGTACGCTGTTTCCCTTCTCTCTCTTGCCCTGTTTCTCCCTCTCTTTTACTCTATTGCTAGACGCGGCTCATCCCCACGTTCGAGCAATTCTTTAACGCGATTCTCGCGTCCTCGTATCAACACAACGCGGAGCCCATACCCGCGTCTGTGTCCTTCTTATATCAACGCGACGCAGAGTTCATACTCGCGTCTGCGTTCTCCTCGTGTCCTTACTATAACGCGGTTCTCGAACCCCGCGTTTGTGGTAACCTGCGCGACGCGACTCCCGCGTCTGCAACCCTCGCGTCTCACTCTCAAACTCGCGTCCCCTTGTACATACTCTCTCTCCCTGTACACTCTCTCTCTCCATGGACTTCTCTCTCTAGCTCTCACTTTCTCTCTCCTCTCTCTCATTCTCTTTCTCTCTCTTGATGTTATCCTCTCTATCTATCGCTCTCTTTAACGCGTTGACGCGTTGATTTCCTGGATTCCGGTGATCGGGATTTCACTATGTCTTCTAAAGACCTAGGCGAGTGTTCTCGTTTTTCTCTTGACTTTCCCATTTCATCGGGTCGACTTGTATTATTCAGGATTTATGCTGTTTGGAATTAACACTTTCTTTGATTGTGCTCAGCTATTATTGTATTACTTGCCAAGTACTCACTTGATATATTAATACTTGACATGTTTTTGCTTGATACCTACCATCTACATGCTAATACCTGCACCTGTCTATATCACTTGTCAACTGTTGTGTCATCACCTGACACCCGACTTGCTACTTGACACTTGCTTCTGACTATAACATGACTTATCACTTGCCTCTTGATATATTAAAACTTGACCTGTGATTATCATATTTACGGGAATACTATATTTGTTATCCTGCATTACATGCAGTGACTTGAACCTTATACTTGTTATCCTGTATTACATATACAATGACCTGAATCTACAGTACTTATGTACTCCTGAACTCCTGATCATGTCTTGTACCTGCTATTCCCGTAAATTGATAACTACATAATAAATCATAAAAAGAAACCTTGAATTGGGTCGGGGGAAACTTGCGGCTATCAATATATGTTCGTGTTTACAGTGGTACTAGGCATGTTGTGCAACTAAAACTTCCGGTCTGACCTGTGGGCCTTGTAATACCCCGTTCCCGGAATACGTACTTAGTTGCGTATTCAGATTTTCGGTCGTATTTTTTCGATTTGTTTCCTGTATTTATTCTGTATTATGAATTCCTTATATGAGTGTTTTGTCTTGGATTTGGATTCGTGGATTCGGAGTCAGCCCTAGTCTGAACCGAAGGCCCGATCCTAGAGTATTACTCGATTTAGACATTCTGATAATTAGAATTGACCGATTTTAGTTTTAAATATCATTTTCCAATATTATATATTTTCTATGATTTTCTAGATTTTTCTGGAATTAAAAGGAATTTCTTCAAAACCGGTGTCGGCCAGTGCCGCTGACCGATTCCTAGATTTTTAATTCTTAAACGGTTTGGAATTTCTAAATGATTCTTTAGACATTATTCCTTAGAATCATATTTTCTACCTACATTCTTTTTCTGAGGATTTTTGGATTTTATGAAAATTCCAACGGAGTCGGTAAATTATTGATTCCAGGATTTTTAGTTTTAAAACTATAAAGTATTTCTTCGAACGGATTTCACTATTGGTCTTTATATATTATTATTGATTTTTGGTAATTATTTTGGGTCGTTCCGAGATACTTGAATTTCGGACGATTCCGGTATTTTCCCGAAAGATTTCCGCATCCGCAACTGAATCCCGGGAATCCGCCACTTCCATTATTTTCATCTTCTTTCCCAAGAAAACATCTTCACATTGTAATTTATTTTCCTTTTTCCTTTTCCTTTATTTCTTTCCTTCCTCCACTAACCAAAGCCTTTTCCAATTTTTCCAATAATTCCAATTTTCCACATAATCCCACTCACTTTCACCTAATCCTTTTTAAATCCCACTCATTCTCTCTCTCCCCCATGGCCGGCCAAGTGGCCAAGTGAAGGACACTCACCTCACCTCCCCACTTTACAAAAACCCCCTCACTTCTATCATATTTGCACCTCCTTCACAAAAGTCAAAACCTATAAATACTTTTCCTCTCCTTTCTTTATTCATTCTCACTTCAACTTTCTCTTTCTTCTCTTCTCTTCTCTTCTCTTCACCAAAGCCCTAATCTCCAACTCCTCTTCATCTCCATCACTACAACAACAACCACCAACTCCCTAAGGAACAACAAGGCCATCATCTTCCTTCTTCATCTCCATGGAAGCCACCACAAGGTCATAAACTCCACCAAACCCATCTTCTTCCTCTTCATCATCCTCTTCCAATCAACCAATCCATGTGAGTAATTTTCATCACCTATACTTGGTTATTTCTTAGTATGCTTAAGTTTACCCATCATGTTCAATTGTGTCTTCAATTTATGATTTTTGGATCATCAAACACAAACCCTAGAAAACCTGTTCTGTATGCTGTTTCCAGTCGATTAGTCGACTAGACCTATAGGTTAGTCGACTAGAAAACCCTAGTTGAAACGTAGCCTTTCTGGAAACACAGTTTTAGTCGACTTAGGTTATTTATTAGTCGACTAGAAACCTTGATTAGTCGACTACTCCCTTGACCCTAGTCGACTAACCTTCCCTGAACCAGAAACCCAAACTCTCTGTATCACAGTATTAGTCGACTTGACATGACTGTTAGTCGACTTGAGATGTCTGTTAGTCGACTACCCATATGACCCTAGTCGACTAACCTTTTCCTGAAACAGAAATCCAACTCTCTGGATCACAGTATTAGTCGACTACCCCATCTTCCTAGTCGACTAACCCCTCTATTAGTCGACTACCCTGTCCACCCAGTCGACTAATTATTGGCTGTCTGTTATAGTTGCTTATCTTCTTAACTTTGGATCTTATACTTGGTTTATGTATTTGTATCTTGTACTTCATGACTCGTTACTTGATATGTATTACTTGACTTGTATCTTGACTAACATCATCTTCACTTCTCTCTTTCTCTCTCCTCTTCACTCTACATATATATATCATAGTTTATGACGTGCCCCGGATTTCGTGGATTTCGGATCTTTCGGCGCTTTGAGGTTTAGGCGAGTATTCTCACTCGCTACTTTCTTGTATGCGAGTAGTCTCGCCTCTATTTGAGTTTCCCGTTTCATCGGTCGATAAGTATTTCGCTTCTTATTTCCATATTCATGTATTGCACTACATTGCTTGTATTATGGTAGCTTCATCTTGTACTTGTACCATGCTTATGATATGCTTGTTTCTTCATTATATACCATGCGTGGCCGACCCTTCGTGGTCGTTGGACTTAGAGTCACTTCCTTGTTACTACTTGCTATTATTTCAGACCTGTCAGTTGCATGCTTCCTTTTAACACATGTATATCACCTGACCATCTAGTATGTTATCACCTGACTACCTGGCATGCCACTACTTTGCTAGACCCTATTGTTATGTCATGACTGACCCGGACTATATCGATCTCATTGGTATGCATGTTACTTGATATACCACCACCTTGTCATGCTATCTTTTAAAACCAAGCATGATACACCTGACTTTGTAATTGTCATGTTTACGGGAATCCTGTCTTGTTTTATGGAACTAAGTGCCACACGGAACAAAGTGCCACACCTTACTCGGTGGGGGCCACCTCTTGAATCCGTGGGGGCCACCTCTAGAATCCAATTATTACTGTTATGTCCAGTTATTCCCGTAACCTGATAATTCTGTTAATAAACCATAAAAAGGACAACTTGTATGGGTATGGGAGGAAGTGATGGATGCCGGAATGATATCTTGCTTATAGTGGTGGGGTATAAAAGTATGTATATACATATATATATATATGTACTGGCGGTAGTGAATCTGAATTACTGAATAGGGGGACTTTGGGCCTCCAAAGCCGGTTCCAGGTGTATGGAAACCACTATAAGAAGTTCTATCAGTTCTCCATCTACTTCCGTTAACAACCCTCGACTTGCTTATATATGGATGTATGTGGGTTGGCCGTACACCAGGTCACATACCGAGATATATGGGTCAGACGAGTAATAATAATAATAGGTGTTTCCTGTGACCCCAGTTATGATTACTGTTATGATTCCTGTTTTGATACCTGTTATGCACTCTTGTCACATCTGTTATGTATTCTTGTTATGACTACTTTGCAACTCTGATTCTATACGCTTGGATTTTCGGTGGCATGAGATAAAGGTATATAGATGAGGGTTTCCTTGTTTGGATTATTCCTTCGATGTATTAGTCTCATGGGACCGTGACTTAAGCGTATACAATCACTTTTGCTTGTGATCAGTTTTACTTCGGATTCCCTGTTTTACGATTGTTACGTTATACCCGTTCTTATATATACTTCATTTGTGTTTTAACCCTCCTGTCTTCTGTACTTGACTCTTGTACTCACCCTTGGCTCGCCACCTGGCTTTTGCATCCTACTCGCCTGGGGAGTTTCACTGACTCCCCTGGATTCTCATGTCCAGGTCCTGGAGCCCGGAGCGTGAGGATCTCCCCCTTTGCTGCTCAGAGTAGCGCAGCGGTGGCGCGGATCCCCAGCCGACCTTTCAGAGCTCCATCCTTCCAGACCCCCTGTATGCTTCTCGAGTTTCCTCTTAGCAAACTCGTGAGTGCCCTTTTTCTATTCATACTTGTACTTTTCCTTGTACACTTGTATGTGAGCGCCCTTTTATGCTGTTCATATATGTATATCTCTTGTACTCTCGCATTTGCGCATATCTGTGATGTATTATTATTGTAATATTCATCACCTCTGGTGATAACTCTGTGATTGTATATATATATGTGTTGGAATGTATAATGCACCACTGCTTCCGTACTCTGATTCTTGTCTGTACTGATGCTTAGCGTATATACGGGAAGGTAGTTCGGACTTACGTATATACGTTGCAGTGACGTCCCCGTATCGCCGGGATCGGGGCGTTACAGGATGGTATCAGAGCATAGGTCAACTTAGGCTCGTCAGAGCTTAGGTCAGCTTAGGCTCTTACTTCCTCAGTACGTCCAGACGGCAAATCAATGGTAAAGAGATTTGCAACTGGAATACATGAGTCTTGGTTATACATTCCAACTGCAAGTGCAGAGTTATCTATTTCTTGACTATCTTTCCTTTGATTTCAAATCCCTCCTTGACTATCTTTTCCTTGGATTCCTGATCTCTCCTATCCTTTCCCCGTTTTGGTTTTATGTTTTGGTTTTATGAAGCCTTTATGCTAACTTAAGATATGACTAGACTAGAGAGGTAGTGGCTGGTTCAGAATGAAGCTTTTATGTGATCTCTTCGGCCAACTTGATGAAGCTTGGTATTCTCCAGATTTATTCTAATCTGGCTATCTTTCAGAAGACAGCAGTCGGAATTCTCTTCAGAGTGATTGATGCTTGGTATTCGGGATTCTTAATTATCGGTCTTCTTTATTATGCTCAGGATTTTCGGGGTTTTCTTTATTACACAGCCACGACATCATCAGTATTCATTTATTTCACAGCCACGACATCATCAGTATTATTCAGCATTATTCTAAAGATTTATTACACAGCCACGACATCATCAGCCGGAAATGCAGAGTATGATTATTATTCAGTTGACTTGAGAGCCCTACCTATAGTGCTTCATATCTTAATTAGTATAAATTCCGCCCTTGTCCCCTTTGTATTCAATTTACCCCTTAACGAAATTGCGAGGACGCAATTTTTTGTAAGGTGGGTGGATTGTAATACCCCGTTCCCGGAATACGTACTTAGTTGCGTATTCAGATTTTCGGTCGTATTTTTTCGATTTGTTTCCTGTATTTATTCTGTATTATGAATTCCTTATATGACTGTTTTGTCTTGGATTTGGATTCGTGGATTCGGAGTCAGCCCTAGTCTGAACCGAAGGCCCGATCCTAGAGTATTACTCAATTTAGACATTCTGATAATTAGAATTGACCGATTTAGTTTTAAATATCATTTTCCAATATTATATATTTTCTATGATTTTCTAGATTTTTCTGGAATTAAAAGGAATTTCTTCAAAACCGGTGTCGGCCAGTGCCGCTGACCGATTCCTGGATTTTTAATTCTTAAACGGTTTGGAATTTCTAAATGATTCTTTAGACATTATTCCTTAGAATCATATTTTCTACCTACATTCTTTTTCTGAGGATTTTTGGATTTTTTTTATGAAAATTCCAACGGAGTTGGTAAATTATTGATTCCAGGATTTTTAGTTTTAAAACTATAAAGTATTTCTTCGAACGGATTTCACTATTGGTCTTTATATATTATTATTGATTTTTGGTAATTATTTTGGGTCGTTCCGAGATACTTGAATTTCGGACGATTCCGGTATTTTCCCGAAAGATTTCCGCATCCGCAACTGAATCCCGGGAATCCGCCACTTCCATTATTTTCATCTTCTTTCCCAAGAAAACATCTTCTCATTGTAATTTATTTTTCCTTTTTCCTTTTCCTTTATTTCTTTCCTTCCTCCACTAACCAAAGCCTTTTCTAATTTTTCCAATAATTCCAATTTTCCACATAATCCCACTCACTTTCACCTAATCCTTTTTAAATCCCACTCATTCTCTCTCTCCCCCATGGCCGGCCAAGTGGCCAAGTGAAGGACACTCACCTCACCTCCCCACTTTACAAAACCCCCCTCACTTCTATCATATTTGCACCTCCTTCACAAAAGTCAAAACCTATAAATACTTTTCCTCTCCTTTCTTTATTCATTCTCACTTCAACTTTCTCTTTCTTCTCTTCTCTTCTCTTCTCTTCACCAAAGCCCTAATCTCCAACTCCTCTTCATCTCCATCACTACAACAACAACCACCAACTCCCTAAGGAACAACAAGGCCATCTTCTTCCTCCTTCATCTCCATGGAAGCCACCACAAGGTCATAAACTCCAACACCAAACCCATCTTCTTCCTCTTCATCATCCTCTTCCAATCAACCAATCCATGTGAGTAATTTTCATCACCTATACTTGGTTATTTCTTAGTATGCTTAAGTTTACCCATCATGTTCAATTGTGTCTTCAATTTATGATTTTTGGATCATCAAACACAAACCCTAGAAAACCTGTTCTGTATGCTGTTTCCAGTCGATTAGTCGACTAGACCTATAGGTTAGTCGACTAGAAAACCCTAGTTGAAACGTAGCCTTTCTGGAAACACAGTTTTAGTCGACTTAGGTTATTTATTAGTCGACTAGAAACCTTGATTAGTCGACTACTCCCTTGACCCTAGTCGACTAACCTTCCCTGAACCAGAAACCCAAACTCTCTGTATCACAGTATTAGTCGACTTGACATGACTGTTAGTCGACTTGAGATGTCTGTTAGTCGACTACCCATATGACCCTAGTCGACTAACCTTTTCCTGAAACAGAAATTCAACTCTCTGGATCACAGTATTAGTCGACTACCCCATCTTCCTAGTCGACTAACCCCTCTATTAGTCGACTACCCTGTCCACCCAGTCGACTAATTATTGGCTGTCTGTTATAGTTGCTTATCTTCTTAACTTTGGATCTTATACTTGGTTCATGTATTTGTATCTTGTACTTCATGACTCGTTACTTGATATGTATTACTTGACTTGTATCTTGACTAACATCATCTTCACTTCTCTCTTTCTCTCTCCTCTTCACTCTACATATATATATCATAGTTTATGACGTGCCCCGGATTTCGTGGATTTCGGATCTTTCGGCGCTTTGAGGTTTAGGCGAGTATTCTCACTCGCTACTTTCTTGTATGCGAGTAGTCTCGCCTCTATTTGAGTTTCCCGTTTCATCGGTCGATAAGTATTTCGCTTCTTATTTCCATATTCATGTATTGCACTACATTGCTTGTATTATGGTAGCTTCATCTTGTACTTGTACCATGCTTATGATATGCTTGTTTCTTCATTATATACCATGCGTGGCCGACCCTTTGTGGTCGTTGGACTTAGAGTCACTTCCTTGTTACTACTTGCTATTATTTCAGACCTGTCAGTTGCATGCTTCCTTTTAACACATGTATATCACCTGACCATCTAGTATGTTATCACCTGACTACCTGGCATGCCACTACTTTGCTAGACCCTATTGTTATGTCATGACTGACCCGGACTATATCGATCTCATTGGTATGCATGTTACTTGATATACCACCACCTTGTCATGCTATCTTTTAAAACCAAGCATGATACACCTGACTTTGTAATTGTCATGTTTACGGGAATCCTGTCTTGTTTTATGGAACTAAGTGCCACACGGAACAAAGTGCCACACCTTACTCGGTGGGGGCCACCTCTTGAATCCGTGGGGGCCACCTCTAGAATCCAATTATTACTGTTATGTCCAGTTATTCCCGTAACCTGATAATTCTGTTAATAAACCATAAAAAGGACAACTTGTATGGGTATGGGAGGAAGTGATGGATGCCGGAATGATATCTTGCTTATAGTGGTGGGGTATAAAAGTATGTATATACATATATATATATATGTACTGGCGGTAGTGAATCTGAATTACTGAATAGGGGGACTTTGGGCCTCCAAAGCCGGTTCCAGGTGTATGGAAACCACTATAAGAAGTTCTATCAGTTCTCCATCTACTTCCGTTAACAACCCTCGACTTGCTTATATATGGATGTATGTGGGTTGGCCGTACACCAGGTCACATACCGAGATATATGGGTCAGACGAGTAATAATAATAATAGGTGTTTCCTATGACCCCAGTTATGATTACTGTTATGATTCCTGTTTTGATACCTGTTATGCACTCTTGTCACATCTGTTATGTATTCTTGTTATGACTACTTTGCAACTCTGATTCTATACGCTTGGATTTTCGGTGGCATGAGATAAAGGTATATAGATGAGGGTTTCCTTGTTTGGATTATTCCTTCGATGTATTAGTCTCATGGGACCGTGACTTAAGCGTATACAATCACTTTTGCTTGTGATCAGTTTTACTTCGGATTCCCTGTTTTACGATTGTTACGTTATACCCGTTCTATATATACTTCATTTGTGTTTTAACCCTCCTGTCTTCTGTACTTGACTCTTGTACTCACCCTTGGCTCGCCACCTGGCTTTTGCATCCTACTCGCCTGGGGAGTTTCACTGACTCCCCTGGATTCTCATGTCCAGGTCCTGGAGCCCGGAGCGTGAGGATCTCCCCCTTTGCTGCTCAGAGTAGCGCAGCGGTGGCGCGGATCCCCAGCCGACCTTTCAGAGCTCCATCCTTCCAGACCCCCTGTATGCCTCTCGAGTTTCCTCTTAGCAAACTCGTGAGTGCCCTTTTTCTATTCATACTTGTACTTTTCCTTGTACACTTGTATGTGAGCGCCCTTTTATGCTGTTCATATATGTATATCTCTTGTACTCTCGCATTTGCGCATATCTGTGATGTATTATTATTGTAATATTCATCACCTCTGGTGATAACTCTGTGATTGTATATATATATGTGTTGGAATGTATAATGCACCACTGCTTCCGTACTCTGATTCTTGTCTGTACTGATGCTTAGCGTATATACGGGAAGGTAGTTCGGACTTACGTATATACGTTGCAGTGACGTCCCCGTATCGCCGGGATCGGGGCGTTACAGGCCTCCAGTCGACCGAGGGGAGTGCTGGCTTCCTTCTTCCTGGTACCATCTTGATAAGGGCATTCTATAAGACCCTCCTGATCGCCTTGCGGTAGGTTCCGTCCACCAAGCAACGGAACAATCCTGGACCGTGGTCCCGGGTATGTACGGGACCCACTGTAAACATTGTTCGTTGATACCTCCGTTGGTTTCCAATAACAACCTTGCTTTACTCAGATGTGGATATATGTGCGCTGGGACGCTCGTTCACATATCTAGACATCAGGGTAAGACGAGTAATAATAATAATAAAAGACGCCAGCTATGAACCTGTAGTATGCCTTGCCATGTTTGATTGTATCGGATTTACTTCGGATTTCCAGTTTTATGCTTATTATACTATACCTGTTCATATCCTGCTTTCTACTTGCATTCTATCTCGCCTGTCTCCTGCTCTTATCTAATCATACTATGAGTCTTCCCTACTTGATATCATATGTTGTATATCTACTTGCTCCTGTATACTTGTGCCAACGACATGGTTCTCATGTTTATAGTCCAGATTTATCGATACACATGTGCTTATCCATACTCGCCACCTGGCTTTCGCATCACCACTCGCCGGGGAGTTCTGACTCCTCTGGATCCTCATGTCCAGGTTTTGGAGCTTGGAGCATGTGGATTCTCCCAGTTGCTGATCAGAGTGGCGCAGCGGTAGCGTGGATCTCCAGCAAACTATCTGAAGCTCTATCCTTCCAGGCCCTCCTGTTCGGCTCTTGAGTTTTCCTGTTATGACTCTGAGCCTTCTTTTGTATTGTTCATAATTGTACATTCTTGTATTCTCGCATTTGCGCCATGTTGGTGATGTAATATTCTTGTAATATTTATCACATCTGGAAAAGGTTCTCTGTGAACCTACTGCGGTTATTTGGCGCAACAAGGAAGCATGTCCGCAGTCTGACTCCTTTACTTGTGAGAACTTGGTGGTTCAGTTCGATCAAGGAAGATTTGAAGAAGTCCTCTCTGGGGGTGGCCCAATGCTTCGAGCACGGAAGCATAGGAGGGTTTCCACGATCAAGGTTTCAAATCAGAAACCGGAAGCAGAGTTCTGCCAACACCCCTCAGCCTCGTGTGTGGCTAATCAGGTTCCTTGCGAACCTAAGTCTCCTCTGCCAAGGCGGATATGGAAGCCTAAACAGAAGTCTCCGACTGAAGCTTCAGGCATAGCTACGCCTAAACCGCGCTTCTCTCGCGAAGAAAAAGGCAAGATGCCTGTCTGCTCCAATCATAAAGTTACGACGGCAATCATACCGTCGTCCAATTTAAGAGCAGCAATGCCTCGCGCTGGCCTCGTTCTTACGAGCGAAGCTACTGTACCACAGCGTACGCGCAGGGTCCATGACCGCGAAGCTGAAGCCAAAGTACTATCTAAGGCTAATTACCTTCGCAGCAGCATAGCGGGTGAAGCACCACAGCGTGCTCCGCTTTCCAGTGCGTCAAGCACTAAGCTCGCGCCTGATGGCGAAGCTAGAACCAAAGCACTATTCAGTGCTAATCTCATCTGCAGGGATAAAAGAAGCAGGACATCGTCCCATGTGCGATCCAAAAGAGCCTTTGCGCTCGATTGCAGGGACCCAACCGGGTCTGATTTGAGGAAATTGTTGACGGATAGACAAACCTCTTCCCCTGTTGTCAACAAGTGGGATGTCAGCTGGTGACACTCCACTCGGTCCATTGCCGGCTGGGATCAATCCCCGCCATGCCTCCAAGACGACGGTCAGTTTTTGATCGACTATCGGTACAAGCCCCGATGAAGCATCGCAGAAGGAGCATCTCGCGAGATCTACCCTCCGCATCCGTCAACATGACTGGGAGAGGGCGAGAGCTGCGCAGGGGAAGACAAACAGCTGACGACATCCCCTACAGCTCCCCAGATCCAGATTACAGTCCAGGCTTAGGCGAAGTTTTGGTGCATGAAGAGGGTGTTTTCCGAAACACCAGATCTAGGGTGGCGATACCCTACACTTATGAACAACCTTCCTCCTCGACGGCCCTAGCCTCGCCAGGGCCCAGGAGATCACTCCAGCCATCGGATGAAGAAGATGAAGACAGTGGGTACGCCTCTTCGGCGACAGTTAGCTCAGTGCGAACAGATAGGGCATCAGTCAATATGGCTGATAACGTCAACGACGACCTTCGTCGGCGCCTCGAAGCTCAGGAGCAAACTTCCAAAACCCAGCAAGAGGCTCTGGACAATATTCAACAGATGCTCGCTCAACTCCTCAATAACCGGAATAACAATGATGCCGGGAGCAATCACGATGAGGAGGAACACTTCAGCAATGAGCAACCAAAGCCGGAGAAATCCAAGGAGGGTTCTTCCTTAGACGCCGAAGTCCTTAAGGGCCTCCAAGCTCAAATCGCATCCCTAGCTCAGAGGGATGAATTAAAGAAGGTAGGGGCAGTCCGTCCTTATCCGCTGGAGTGGGATTCGGTGCCATATCCACCGAAGTTCAAACCACCAACATTGCATACCTATGACGGAAAGAGCTCGCCAAATCAGCACATCTACTATTTCCTGTCTCAGACTGGTAATGTTATAAGCAATGATGCCATCATGGCTAGGCTATTCATTGGCACCTTAAAGGGGGTGGCATTTGACTGGTTCCGAAGTCTCCCTCCGGGCTCTATCAACTCCTGGATCGACCTGGAAACTCGGTTCTCTCTCATTTCTATGAGGATGATACCGAAGTAACCATGGACAAGCTCCTCTCTACTGTGCAGAGGAAGGGCGAATCTGTCCGTGACTACATTGAACGGTTCAGAAACTTATCCTTGATGTGCCCAGCAGGGATGCCATTACCTATGCTCTTACAGACATGCAGACACAACTTCCTAGACCAAGTGGAAGTTCGCATGGGGGCTGTTAAAGCCCACACTTGGAAAGAATTGGTCGAACAAGCTGAGATAGCCGAGAAGTCGGCTAAAAAGTTCGAACCATCCGCCCCTAGAGGCAAATGGGGGACGAACAACAAAGGGCGTAGCGACCTACCGCAATCTTCTCAAGTTAAAGGCAAAGAGACTATGTCTGTGGAGTTATCCGGAGATATGCAATCAAAAGCCAAGAAGAGCGGCTTCAACAATCAGGAACCCAAGTTCCCTCCAAAGCAGTACTCCTTCAAAGACGATCAGGTGGTCACGATATTCCATCTGCTCCACAAAGGGAACAAAATTAAGCTGCCAGATGCTCGGTATCCCAATGAGATAGGGCGCGCGCACAAATGACCCTAAATACTGCCTCTACCATAGGATGATTCACCATCCTACTGACAAGTGTTATGTCCTCAAGGACAGAATACAAGCCTTGGTCGATGCCGGGGTTCTGACATTGAAGACGGAGCAGAAGAAAGTCACTGCCAATATGGTGACTCTTGAGTTCGGCAAAGCTCCGAAGGTCACAGTTCCTGACGGGACTAATTCCGTCCCTGCGCCACGGTTGGAAGTCAAGCATCTTCCAACTACAGCTCAAAACAATAAGGGTCTTGTTCCCTTAACATTGGAGACAGGAGAAGTCATGTGGATACATCCAGACCTCGTCCAAGACGTACAGCGGGATCCAAAGCAGCCCAACTCAAAGGGCAAGTCTTGCAATGTCATCTCCATCCTGCCAGACGACGGCAATCTTACATCGGCTTCCCTCAGTGATTCCGAAGGAGAAAAGCTTGCTTGCACGGCGCAAGCCGATGCGCCTCAACAGACGGGCACCCGATCCTGAAAATCATACTTGAGGCAGTACGAAAAGCCTACTGACGAGACACAACAGCAAACGACGTCAGTACAAATACCAGCATCCACTCCAATCCCAACCAAGGGAAAAGAGAAACCTAAGGAGGTACGATTCGACCACGTGTTGAAGAAACCACCAGGCCAAGGGTTTGATACGCCTTTTCGCTTTGACATATTGGCTCAGCTGGCCAATATCCCAGCTCGTATCACTATACACGAGCTCCTTCGCCTCTCGAAAGAAACAAGAGAAGCACTCAGGGATGCGCTAGCCAATTCAGAATCCTTTCTGACATGCATGCCTGAAATCCCTAACGACGACGTTCAATCTCCTTACCCAGAATGTCATCACGCACAATCAAAGGTGCCCGCTATTACATTCACGGCGGAAGATATGCTTCTCAAAGATAACAAGCACGATCGACCTCTGTACTACACCGGATATATCGGTTCAACGTGCATCGAGAGAATACAAGTCGATCCAGGGTCTGCACTCAGCATCATCCCCAAAAGGCTTCTCTACTTCCTCGGCATACCATTGTACAGGTTGTCCGCAACCACTACTACAATATACGGTTTCAACGCCGGGAGCAGTCATCCACTGGGGAAAATTCGACTCCGTTGCAGAATCGGGAGCCTGAAGTCAGAAGTGACGTGCTATGTCATTGATGCTGACACATCATATAACCTGCTGCTGGGACGGCCATAGATCCATGCCAATTGGATCGTTCCCTCCACCCTGCACCAATGCTTCAAGTATGTTGAAGACGATGCGACAGTACGAACTGTCTTTGCTGAGAAGCAACCATTCAAAGGGGTGAAAAATTACTTCACTGACGCTCTCCTATATCAAGAGACCGGTGGAGCACTCAAAGAACCATTGCCGGACGATGATGAAAGTGGCAACGAGGCGGATTCAGAATCCGAAGCAGGCATGCCAGCCATTCTGATTGGTGAACCAATTATAGCATGTCTCAATAATCCCCTATGTAATACCCCTTCAGAGGATGAAGGTGAATGGGTAATTAATGATAATATTTCTTTTGATTATCCCGCGAATGTTGGACTATTTGAATCCATTACGGATAGCTCCCTACACATGCCTTTACATAAGCCAAGTGCGTCCAGTACGCCCATGGAATCCGCAGAAGGAGCCGTCTTGGTGATCCCGCCATCCAAAGAAGGTCAGTTACCGATAATCTTCGGTAGAAACCAACCACGGGGACCCACGGTCGCAGATTCAAGTTCAGACTCAAACACTCCACAATTCTTTCATTACGCGCGGCCAGCGCGCCGTATTATGGAGAAAATGGGGTACGACTTGAAGCATGGAGAAGGCCTGAATTTTGGAAAAGGAAGGCGCGGTTTGATGCGGAACTTTGTGCCAAAAGGGAAGCCTGCAAATTACTATGATAGTACACGCAGGGGGTTAGGGTATGTTACACCCACATCGTCAGCAACGGTTCAAGCCAAGGACGATGGATCAGTTCCATCACATTCAGCCTCATCCTCCGAGTGGGATTCAGATGTCAGTATAGGAGGAATGTTCGAAAACCTCACCGTCAATATGACCTCAAGCAGTCAATTGGAGCCCGCAGAAGCTATTGATGATGGGCCATGGGCCCAGCAATTAGACCTTCAATGGGAAAAGCGATTCGAATCGCGCGAACCACCTACTGAAGACAAGGTGATGCAAGTCAACTTGGGTAGTCAAGACCATCCCAAACCCATCTTTATAAGTGAAAGCCTATCACTTACGGAAAGGGAAGAATTGATAATATTCGTAAGAGAGTATATAGACGTCTTCGCGTGGAGCTACGAAGACATGCCCGGACTTGATCCACAGGTCGCTATGCACCGTCTAAACATCAAGCCTGACGTCAAGCCAGTCAAGCAGCAACAACGACGGTTTCGCCCGAACATCATGGAAGCTATTGAAGCCGAAGTTCACAAGCTCATTGCATGTGGCTTCATCCGGGAGGAACAACATCCAGATTGGGTAGCTAACATCGTCCCCGTCCTCAAGAAGAACGGGAAAATACGGATCTGCATCGACTACCGTGACCTCAATACGGCTTGTCCTAAGGACGAATTCCCACTACCCATCACCGACGTCATGATCGACAACACATGTGGGTTCGAAAGGATGTCTTTCATGGACGGCTTTTCAGGATACAACCGATTAAGATGTATCCCGACGACGAGAAGTATACTTCGTTCCGAACACCATTGGGGGTATACTGCTACACTGTAATGCCCTTCGGACTGAAGAACGCCAGAGCAACCTATCAGCAGGCAATGAGTACAATCTTCCGCGATCATCTCTGAAAAACGGTGGAGTGCTATGTCGACGACATTGCCGTCAAAAGCCGCAACAAGAATGAACATCTTCGCGACCTCAGAACGATGTTCGACATAATGCGGGCGCATCAACTGAAAATGAACCCGACAAAATCCTTCTTGGGAGTGTCGAGTGGCAAGTTCCTTGGGTTATCGTCACATCAAAAGGAATTCATCTTGACCCAGACAAAGTCAAAGTCATTCAGAGCATGCATCCACCGAGGAATCTCAAAGAGCTCAGAGGCTTGCAAGGCAGGCTGGCCTATATCAGAAGATTCATTGCAAATCTCTCAGGCCGCTGTCAGCCGTTCACCCGACTCATGAAAAAGGGTGTTTCCTTCGTATGGGATCAAGCTTGCCAGGAAGCTTATGAAGACATCAAGAGGTACCTCACAAAACCTCCAGTCTTGGTGGCCCCTACATCAGGGAAACCATTCTTGCTTTATGTAAAAGCTATGGACTACTCCCTCGGTGCCCTCCTCGCTCAAAAGGATGACAATGGCCACGAGCAGGCCATTTATTATCTAAGCAGAACTCTCATAGGAGCGGAATCTCGCTACAACCCTATCGAGAAAGAGTGTTTAGCTCTCGTCTTCGCTATTCAGAAGACACGATAATATTTGGTCGGCCAGACCATACATGTCATCTCCAGAGTAAACCCATTGCGTCTTCTTATGACGAAGCCAGGATCATTGAACTCAAGATTGGCTAAGTGGGTACTTTTATTGTCTCAATACGACATGATCTTCACGCCTCAGAAGGCGGTTAAAGGCCAGGCCTTTGCAGAGTTCTTGGCTGCTCATCCAGTTTCGGAGCATTCAAAACTTCACGAAGATATCCCTGACGAAGTCTTCGAGTCTTATGCAACCTCAGAAGAGGAAGTGTGGCAGATGTTCTTTGATGGAGTATCGCGAATGGGCCCTAAAGGCAAGATTATTGCCGGAGTGGGGGTTGTGTTTATCTCCCCACAGAATCATGTCTTGCCCAGAGCATTTTCTCTGACAGAATCGTGCTCCAACAATGTAGCAGAATATAATGCTCTGCTCATTGGTCTTCAGCTCGCTCATGGAATGGGGGTACGCTACCTCGAAGCTTATGGCGATTCAAAACTGATCATCAATCAGGTTAAAGGCGAATACGAAGTCCGCCATGAGGACTTGGTGCCTTATTATCACACGGCCGTTGAATTGGCCAACCTATTTGAAGGTTTCTACATCGGGCACGTGTCTCGATCTCAGAATACCAAGGCGGACGCTCTCGCTGCATTAGCTACAACACTAGCCTTACCAGCCGACACCGAGTATCACCTCACAGTCGCAACTCGACATCTTGTATGCTCCGAGCACATGCTAAGAACTCGAGAAGTCTATAATGTCTCCACGGATCTTGAGCCGAGAGATTGGTGCTTTCCTCTCATCGACTATGTTTTGCACGGTCTGCTTCCAGACAATCCTGCATCTATCAGATGAAGGTCTCTCCGTTTTTACTACGATCCGACTCTGAAGACACTTTACCGTCGTTCATATGATGGTGTCCTCCTCCGTTGCCTTTCTAATTCAGAGGCACAGGAAGCGCTTCAACAAGCGCACGATGGCATTTGCGGAGCCCATCAGCCAGGTCCAAAGCTTAAGGACAGGTTGCATAGGCTTGGATATTATTGGCCAACTATGATAGCCGATGCCATCCAATATGCACGAAGGTGTAAAACATGTCAGATTCATGCGGACTTCATACACCAGCCTTCGGAGCTGCTCCACCCGACTGTTGCTTCATGGCCATTCGAAGCATGGGGAATCGACGTCGTAGGGCCAATCAGCCCTTCTTCGACAAGAGGTCACCGGTTTATCCTGGCAATAACCGATTACTTCTCAAAATAGGCAGAAGTCGTACCGTTGGCCGAAGTCAAAACCTCTAATATGGTTAATTTCATCAAACACCATGTCATCCATCGATTTGGTGTCCCTAGGCGGATCATCCACGATAACGGTCCCCAATTCATAAGCCAAGTATTCTATCGGTTCTGCGATAAATACCGAATTTAGAATGTGGCTTCAACTGCCTATAATCCTGCTGCCAATGGCTTGGCGGAAGCATTCAATAAAACAATCATCAAGCTGCTCAAGAAATTCGTCTCCTTGAATAAGCGAGATTGGGACGAAAAGCTCGGTGAATGTCTTTGGGCCTACCGAACCACGGTGCGAACACCGACAGGCAATACGCCTTTTTCCCTGGTATATGGGTGCGAAGCGGTCCTCCCATTGGAAATCCAGATGCCATCGTTGCGTGTTGCTCTGACCACCAAGTGCACATTAGAAGACAATGATCGATTGCGCCTTCAAGAGCTTGAAGCTTTGGACGAGAAGCGACTACAAGCTCAGCAGCATATCGAGCTAATATCAAGCTCGAATCTCAAAACCTTCAATAAGAAGGTCAAACAGAGAGTCTTCCAGAAAGGAGACCTGGTCTTAGCCGTCAGACGACCGATGATTATGACGCACAAGACCAAAGGTAAATTTCAGCCTAAATGGGAAGGACCGTTTGTAATAGAAACAGTCTATTCAAACGGAGCATACCGCCTCATGACTGCAGAGGGCGACCTACTCACGATGCCGATCAATGACAAGTTCTTAAAGAAGTATTATCCTTAATCAAGGATCCTTCTCTTGATCAAGTTAACACTTCACCTCTGATCAAGATCTCCGTGTCCGAAGCACACACAAAGAGAGCCTTTCTCTTCCTCCAAGTGAGGTCATACAGCCATAAACCAACAGGAACCTGGCCGTGCACCGGTTATCCTAAAGGGGAATCAGGGTTATGCAGACATTAACCCGATAATCCGATATCCTTAACGATTAAGGATAGAGGAAAATGTTGGCCTGTAAGCCCAACATAAGTCTTCGATAACTCATCATGCTGAGGGAATAGCATGACTAACCCAATCCAAACGGTAGTTGGTAAAGGCATATCAAACCCGTTGACAGCTGGGGATTTGCTAAAAATCCTAAGGGACCTGTTCCCATTTGATTCCCTCTCCAAAATCACTTACCAATTCTCATCCATAGAATGGTAAGACCACATATACAATTCGCTGTTACGTTAACACTAAACCTATGACAGTGATTCCCTCGTTTCTCCCTGTGAAAACGAGACCTCCAAAATCACTTACCAATTCTCATCCATAGAATGGTAAGACCACATATACATTTCGCTGTTACGTTAACACTAAACCTATGATAGTGATTTTCTCGTTTCTCTCCGTGAAAATGAGACTTTTTCCCAAATTCCATTACAATCTTGAGCTTGGTGGCGTCTCAATCGGTTATGTCATTGCGACCTCTGAACCAGTAGACAGCCAAGTCTCAACCCCGAGCCCTGTTGACATTTACAAAAGACAGGTCTCGATACTCGTTGACATTTACAAAAGATGAGTATCACCAAATTTTGAAGCTTGGTGGCCTCTCATTCGGTTATGTCATTGCGACCTCTGAACCAGCAGACAGCCAAGTCTCAATTCTGAGCCCTGTTGACATTTACAAAAGACAGGTCTCGATACTCGTTGACATTTACAAAAGACGAGTATCACCAATTTTTGAAGCTTGGTGGCGTCTCATCCGGTTATGTCATTGCGACCTCTGAACCAGCAGACAGCTAAGTCTCAATTCCGAGCCCTATTGACATTTACAAAAGACAGGCCTCGATACTCGTTGACATTTACAAAAGACGAGTATCACCAATTTTTGAAGCTTGGTGGCGTCTCATCCGGTTATGTCATTGCGACCTCTGAACCAGCAGACAACTAAGTCTCAATTCCGAGCCCTGTTGACACTTACAAAAGACAGGCCTCGATACTCGTTGACATTTACAAAAGACGAGTATCACCAATTTTTGAAGCTTGGTGGCGTCTCATCCGGTTATGTCATTGCGACCTCTGAACCAGCAGACAGCTAAGTCTCAATTCCGAGCCCTGTTAACACTTACAAAAGACAGGTCTCGATACTCGTTGACATTTACAAAAGACGAGTATCACCAATTTTTGAAGCTTGGTGACGTCTCAACCGGTTATGTCATCGCGACCTCTGAACTGACAGATAGTCACGTCTCATTATCCAACCCAACAAGAATTATGTTCCCAAGGAATTGCACTACAATTCGGAATCGCAATCCAAAAAGAAAAACAAGATTGAAGATTCGACAAAAGAAGAAAGAATTTTCATTCATTTCAAGAGGATAAAGTACATGGAGCTACAAGCGTACACTGTACGATCTGAGCCGCTCTCCGAGGGTGTTTAGCCTCGTCTTCCTGTCATCAGCAGCCTGGGTAAGCGCTTGTGACCTCAGCTTAGCCTCATTGAAATCTTCCGCCTGAGCCAGACGAGCTTCGGCCTCCGCCAAAGTAGCCCTCTGTGATAACCCTTGCCGCGCAAGCTCCTCACTCTGAGCTTTGAGCTCTTCAAGCCGCGCAGTTTCCTCAAGACGCACCGGTATGGCCTTGGATAAGAGGAGATTTGCTTTTCTAATCATTTCCTCAGCCTTCGCAATCTTATCCTCAGCGCCAAGAAGAGCACTAGTGGAGGCGTCAATTGCACTTCCAACCTCCGCTTGCCTTGTTTCCAAGGATTTCAAGTCAGAAGAGATGGCCTTAGCAGCCTCTTGAGTGGCAAGCCGGGTCTCGTGCTTTTGAGCAATGAGAAGCGCGAGCCGGTCATCAACTAAAGACTCCGGGTCCGAGCGGTGGAGGCGGCGCCATTCCTCTGCATCCTTCTCAATTCATCCACCAGGAGCTCCAAAGCAGTAGCCTGGTGATACCCCTCAAAGTCCCGAATACTCTCAATATCACGGGAGAGGACCCCCTTTAACCTTGAGAATGGCATAGTCGAGCCCTTCAGAACCAGGTCGATAGTCCGCCCTAAGCCTTTATAAAAAGTTATCGACCAGGTCACCGATGTAATCGTTCTCGACCTCAGCCACTTCCGGTAAAGAGGCAACCTCGGAATAGTCCACCAGCCTGGTCGACGCCGTCGCAGAAGAAGCAGCGGAGGCATTGACAGCAGCCGGACAAGCCGAGGGCGATCTCGACGGAGTCCTCATCGAAACCAGAACGCCAGCCATCGCGGAAGAAGGACTAGCAACCACCTCCTGAGCAGCAGGCTCAACCACCAGGGTTGGAGAAGTAGGGCTTGTGATCACCCTCAGCTCCGTACTTGGCAAAATTGTCGGCACCCCACTCGTTGATACAGTTGGGAGTGAGGACACCTCCGGGACTGCCGCCTCCGCAACTTCTGGCCTTTCGGCTGACTTGGGCCGATAAGAAGGCAGGTCGCCGTACAGCGCATCCAGCATAGCAGCATCAGCCGTGGTCGAAGCGCTCATGTCACCCCTTGGCCCTTCGGGGAGATTTCCCAGCTCTCTTGAAGCTGATGCATCTTGAGGCCGAACACCTGTAACAAGACTGCGGTCAGTCGGAACACTACATGCAGAAGAAACCAAGAGGTTACGACAATACCATAAGATGACGTCGCCTCAAACGTCTCGCCAACCACATCAGTCTCCAGGGGCTCCATTGGAAAATTTTTGCCAGAAACAGCACGAACAGCCGGCTCGCTTTCGCTTGCCGAGTATCCTGTGGACCACCCGATAGAACTCGATGCCTCAGGACTTCCTTTAGAAGTCCCAGCGCCCGAAGGACCGATGTCGGCCACATCACCTCCGGACTCCTCCGGAAGGGCACAGGAACCAGCTTCAGCTCCATAAGTGAATAGGGGATCATAATGTTCCCCTTGTTCTCCAGCTGCCTCAGCTTCTACAATCAAAAAGGATTGATAATAAGTTAATGGGAACGCACAAAAAGGCGTATTATATGGACAAGGTTAATCTTACCCAGACCTGGAGCGAATTCACCACTAGTCGGTTCAGCAATCGACGGTTCAGCTGCTAATGGGGCAGCAGGAGGAATCGCTGTAGAGGGATAACCCTCTACGACAATCGTAGGAGCTTGGCGACGGGGCTTCTTCGCCAATGATTTCCTACGAGAGCTACCTGCCCGCTTTCTCTTGAAGTGGACGTCAGAATCCTCTTCTTCCACTTCTCCCGCACGTCGTGGGGAAGATGTCCCCACCACACCAGAGCCAGCCGCATGAGTATCAGCTCCCATCCCCGCCTCGAAGCGAGGACTCCTTGCATCAGAAGCCTCGCTATCATCTATAGCGATGAACTCCTCCAAGCCAGGGACACGAACCCGTTTGCCTTCCTTTCTCTCAGAAGCCTTTCGCTTCAGTCGATGAGAGATTAACTTCACACCTGAGCGGTTGGCATTGAATCCAGGAGGTGTGGAGTTAGAAGCCGCATACCACTGGCAAAAGCACAGGGTCGTCAGAAGGTTGGGATCCTTCAACGGCATGCGCAGCCACGCCCCAGTGCCGCCCGCAGTAAAGAATCGCCAGGCACGGGCCCCATCGATGAGACTCCCCATGAAGGCTAAATCGAGATTGGGGTTGCCCACATACAGCTGGTCGTACCCGAACTGTCGAGCAAACCGGATTGGGATGTAAGGTTCTAAATAGCAGACATCCCGCTTCTATACAATAAATGTGAGGGCCGGATGCTGACCAGCCACTCAAAAACCCCCCGACTCATGGGAGACCGTCCTGACTCCGCATCTCGGAATTCCTCGTCGTACCCTGTGCCCCGAATGCGAGGAAAATAGCGGAATAAGTTGTAAGCGTTATGACGACGCACTAACTTGCGGGCCTCGGCCACGTAGGTCTTCAGCCAGGAACATCCTTCGAATCGGCGGAGAAGGGCCATTCGAACACCTTGCGGAGGATCTTCTCTAGCTTCAATCAAAGAAGGGCAGTGTAAGGCAAACCACGCCATTAAGTAAGTGTATGGCAGGCCCACCCTAGGATTAGGTCCATCACAAGGCAGGATGGCACTCTTTCCACGCCTCGTCGCCGGTGGCCTGCAGAAAGCCTCCGTTAATGCGCGAAGGCCTCTTTGAATACAGCACACCATGGCCGGAAGGAGACCCAGACGGTGGCCATGGACCAAGCGAACCGCAGGCAGCAAAACATTCGGTTGGACGATGTCACTCGAGGAGGATGGCACTACGCATTTCTTCAACCAGACGGTTAAGAAATCGGCCAACAGTGCCTTCCGGGACATCGGCTGACGAGCCTGATGGTGAAAGCTCCGAAGGACATCACCCTTCTTATAGGGACCATCGTCTTCTGTCATGACAATATCCCTTTGGAGGCATACCTCCATCCGTTCAAAAATGTCGCCATCTGCAACTCCACAATGAGCTGCCTCAGGAGCATTCTTCATATCTGGGAATAGGTAACTCGCCCAGTTCTTCAAGCTCTTCGAGCTACCCTTGCTGCCACCATGGATGCTAGAACAAATGTGCAATGGCACATTAACTCCCGATAAGTCTCAAATAAAGCAGGCTCCTGCTTCTCCAGAAGAGCCAACTCCGTCTCGCATGGAAAGTACTCTTCATACGGGAGAGACCCGAAAGGCAGGGCAGAGATTTCCCTCATCTCGTGCAAGGTCATGCCCAACTCGCCAATTGGGGTGAAGAAGGTCCCCGAAGCTGGGCAATATAACTCAAGGATGGCGTAGAAGCACGCCACCTTCATATCAATGCCGTAGCAGGTCGCCCTTACGGCCTCATAGAGGTTCAACTTCTCCAAGTCCTCCTCAAGTGAGCGAGGATATAGTTGGTCAGGTCCGCCCACCATGTCTTTGGGGGATGAACCCAACCGGGAGTCCTGAAGTCAGTGGCAGGATAGTTCCCGTCAACTGCGCAGAATTGGGTGCCAAAGGTCTGCGCCACAGCCGGATTCTCTCCTACCGGAAGCTCCCGCGACACGTTTCCAAGATATAGGCCTATTATGTTTGAGGAGGACCCGCCCTTGAAAAACAGGAGACTGAGGTTTCAATCTCCCGACGTGGACGGACTCGACACTTCGCTCACGCCCCATGCCATCTCCGAGCCTGAGTTACACACTCAAAAGAAGACAAAGGAAAGTGCCACTTGTTAGACGGAAGATAAACTTCTCCCCATCCAACTCGAAGATCCACTGTCCCTCGCCTGCCTGCAATTGGCGATCAGGATCAGACGCGGCATCTCCGAACATGAAATTGGTTTTTTTATAAGTCCGACGGTCGATGTCTTCGAGAGGAGCGGTGGTTAGAATACTCCTCATGGTGAGCGGGTCACCACCATGGATAAGCGTGTCCCGGACGACGGAACTCCGCTCATTAAAGAGAGAAGCCTGGCCATAGAATTGAAGGCTGATACTGCATCCGCTCGGCTGGTCATCCCAAACAGACTATTCAAGGGACTAGGGGTGTAAGGCACTGCGAAAGAAAAGGGAAGAGAACTATGATTAGTTCAACAATCAAGAGATATAAGATTTACCAAGGCATAGCCTCGCCCCGTGAGCAAGGCCAGTAAGGCGACAGCCTCGACAAAGCTTGATCTCGCAGACAAATCTGCATTTTGCAGAAAACGTCTAAGTACCACTTCGCTTAAGCAGGAAGTGGTATAGCCCTAAGGGGCTGACGTCACCAAGAGGGCACTATGGTCAAGAGTCATCCTTCGTGGCCATGACTGAAGGGACAGACCCGAGTCCTGTTCCTCAAACAGGACGAAGACAGCCCAAGTAATGGCTTCGTACGGAAGCCTAAAGAAGAACTGTTCAGTTCTTGATTCCCCTGTACAAGGAAGATAGGGAAAATCAGGGAAACGAGTTTCCTAATGAGAACACCATATTCCATCGTCCTGATAAGCCAAATACTGGCTTTAAAAGAGAAAGACAACACAGTCTCTAATTAGGAGAGAAAGTCTCTTACCGGCGATTGGTCGCTCGATGACCGAAGGAGGAGGAGGACCCTCCGTTGCAGAGTCGCCACTTCTTTTCCCGCTCGTCTTTTGGGCGCCATTGAAGAGCTGCAAGAGTTTCTCAAAGTTCTCTGAACGAAGAAGGAAGAGGAAGAGGGAAAGTCAAGAAATTTCTCTGAAAAAGGAGATCTTTTCCTGTTCAGCCCGATCGGGCTTTTTATAGGCCAATCAGCGCCTGAAACGAGGCCTCGAAAGGGCGTACGCCGCCGTTTCGAATTAATTCGAAACGCCACCCGAAGCGCCTTCCCGAGAAGCACTGCTTCGATTCCCTAAGGGTTAACTTCGCCCTGGCTTAAAATGCGGGCTTCGCGCAATCCTTCATGGACTTCGCCGAAAGGCTTATCTTAGCCCCCTAAAAAGGCGCTGTCGCGGGACACATGCCAGTTTCGCGAAGTTTATTCAAAGAAGGGACTATGTCCTAACTCCGCATACAGTTTAGCTCGCTATAGCCAAATTTTCAATGAAAGCAAGCAAAGATCAGATAATCAAGAGATGAACTTTCATTGATTTAAAAGGAAGAGTACATTGATATTACATCAAAGTTGTTGTTTCATACAACACACCCAGTTGCTTAACAAGGTCATTTGCGCAAAAGGCATACAAGTGATTTTATCCGCTTCTAAGTCAACCGACTGGACAAGAAGGCCTTCCTCCTGCACAAGGCCGTAATCAGTGGTGCCGTAAGGACACGGTCATTATTCTCCACAAAAATGGCAGATCTGCCAGGCCATTTTTGTTGAAGCCTGGCAATAAAAACCTATCGCCGCCAACACGATAGATCACGTATAATGGGAATTGGCAGTGATACCAGTGATCTAACGTGTGTGATGGCCCGCTTTCCCGAAGTGGATCGCCCCAAAGGCCATCAAAGTTGAAAGTCGGCAATGATGCCGGCGATCCCACAGGCGACGCCCACTATCTTGAAGCGGATCATCTCCGTAAAAGCGGCAGCCAGCCTTACCTCAGAACGAATCACCTCGGATAAAAGGCTGCCAAAGCCTCTGGGACACGCACCCCTGCGCCCCGAATTGTTCCTCCTGCTTAAAAGTAAAGCTTCAATCAGGAAGCATAAGGCAATTTTATGGTTCCTTCCATCAAGTCACTGGACTGACAAACATAGCCCACTGCAAGGCAAATCAGAACAGATTAGCAACTAAGCACAGGAGAGGCTACAAAAGAACTAAGCCAAATCTTTTGGATCGAAGCGATCCAGTTTCAGTAAAGCAGAGGATAAGCCTCGCCTGCACAGCACTGATGGGCTGGCTCAGCAAACGCCAAGTCCAAGCCTCGCCTATATGGCTAGCCAGACTGACCCACCCCGTGGGATATAGTCTTAGCTCCGCCTATATGGCAAGACTGGCTCAACTATTGAAGAGACCAAGTTCCAAGTTCTGCTTGTACAGCGGACTTAATGTGCAGTGATCTTCCTTTGATCAAGTCAAAAATGATAGCTTCGCTGGGAAGCTATGCCAAAATCCTTCTCTGCAGATCAGTTAAATGGAGAACAAGGGAAGCTAATCCCTGAAGCAGCCGCTGAAGATAAATTAAGGGAGATGAATTCCCTAAAATCGGTGAAGTCGTTGAACGATCAAGACTTACCGGTCCTTGGCCGGATAATGACCAGAGTGGGCATTCCCACTAGTTCAGAGATCTGAGTATCTCTTTCAAACCAAGAGAAGAGAAGAGAGGCAAAGCACTTCTCTTCAGAGGACCTCAAGTGTCCTATTTATAGGCCCCATGGCCTGAGCGCTGCCGCCTCAAGCGTGAAAACACCGAGCGCATTTAAGGCATTTACTACGCCTTGAGAACAGGGACGGTTTCCCTTGGAACCGTGCGAAGGGAGAAACGTCTCCCTCATAAAAGGCACTTATTGCGCCTTGAAGAAAGGAATATCCTCCCTTGGAAACGTGCAAATCGGAGAATATCTCCCTCGATCAGCACGAAGAAAGAGTAATCCTCCTCGTAACCGGCCCACGGCAGTTGGCCTCGGGAAAGCGACATGCGCTCCCAAGCGAACATATCTTCAGAAGCCCAGACGCGGGGCTACTCGCACGCGAAGCTACCCAGACGCGAGTCTACATGATTCCTCGGCGAATCTACATCCCAAAGCAGGATTGAAGGCGAAGTCGAACTCAACCATCATGGCGACGTTCATACTCCAACACTACCACTAGTCAAAGCAGTTCAAAGTATTTCGAAGTCTGAGCCATTGCAGACTTTCGAAAACTTTGAAGGGGGTCTTGTTGACACTTAAAAAAGACAAGATTCTCATTGGTCCGAACAATGTCTAAACTTGTTGACATTTACAAAAGACAAGTGATAGACGAGCTGAAGACCAGTTTTCACCCGTCTCCGAGGGACAAGGAAGCAACTTGGACTCCACTGATCCAGCAAGCAGACAGTGAACCCAGATTGTTTCTAAACAGACCTCAGCAGGTCTAAGGTGCTAACACTTAGCATCGCATGAGCCCAAAGAGATAGCCTCGCTTGAGAGGCTAATATCACTCGACTTCGCCTCGAAGCCATCCAAAGCCTCGCCAAGAAGCTAAGTCGCAAACAACGCCACAGAGGACTTCCAGCTCCGCCAAAGGGTTTCTTTCGGATTTCGCCAGAAACCGTCTCTAGCTCCGCTATGAGCTCAATGCTGACAGCTTCGCTATTGGTCTGCTATGGTCAACCTTTGACCAATCAAATCTCTGGATGAGATCGGATCCAATCAGATCAAATCCAATTAAGATCAAATCAGAGATCAAATTTGGTAGTTGATTGCCACAATCTCTTGACTCTCCTAAAACGAGTAAGAAGATCAGGGGAAATCCTCTAACGATATGGAAAGGATCAAGAAGATCAACCGACCTGCCAATTCTAGCTTCGCAGAAGCTGATCCTAGCCTCGCAGCAAGGCTACTTTTCAGATTTAAACAGATTTGATTCAATCTGTTTTCATATCTTCAAGGGACAATTATACCCTTGCTCTCCCTATAAATAGCCCGCCAGGGTACAAGGAGAGATAGATGGATCAATCAATCGGAGAAAAGAGGACTCCACAAGCAGATGCTTCTTCATAACGCACCGTGCGCTCTCGAATTCAGAGACCTTTTAGAGAATTACTTTCTCTAACCAGGGTGTTGATACCCTAACATCGTCCTTCTTCTCAAGGAATCTCCGGAACTAGGCGAGAAGGATTCCTTATTGAAGGTGATTTTGAGAAGCAGCAAGAGGGTTCTACCAACCTTCTGTTCTCTGATTCTCTGAACCAGGCGAGAAGGGAATCTCATCGCTCGCATCGTCAAAGGGATAAAGTGGTCGCGCGCTGACCAGACTCCTATCGGCACACTTCTCCAGAATCTCTGAGGAGATCTACTTGTAATCTTTTTAAGAATACTTGTAATTTAGCTCCTCAAACTCTTTTTTGTAAGTTTTCCCCTTTGCAAACATAATGGAAAACAGTGTCCTTCTTATATCAACGTGACGCAGAGTTCATACTCGCGTTTATGTTCTCCTCGTGTCCTTACTATAACGCGGTTCTCGAACCCTGCGTTTGTGGTAACCTGCGCGACGCGACTCCCGCGTCTGCGACCCCCGCGTCTCACTCTCAAACTCGCGTCCCCTTGTACATACTCTCTCTCCCTGTACACTCTCTCTCCATGGACTTCTCTCTCTAGCTCTCACTTTCTCTCTCCTATCTCTCATTCTCTTTCTCTCTCTTGATTTTATCCTCTCTATCTATCGCTCTCTTTAACGCGTTGACGCGTTGATTTCCTGAATTCCGGTGATCGGGGATTTCACTATGTCTTCTAAAGACCTAGGCGAGTGTTCTCGCTTTTCTCTTGACTTTCCCATTTCATCGGGTCGACTTGTATTATTCAGGATTTATGCTGTTTGAAATTAACACTTTCTTTGATTGTGCTCAGCTATTATTGTATTACTTGCCAAGTACTCACTTGATATATTAATACTTGACATGTTTTTGCTTGATACCTACCATCTACATGCTAATACCTGACACCTGTCTATATCACTTGTCAACTGTTGTGTCATCACCTGACACCCGACTTGCTACTTGACACTTGCTTCTGACTATAACATGACTTATCACTTGCCTCTTGATATATTAAAACTTGACCTGTGATTATCACATTTACGGGAATACTATATTTGTTATCCTGCATTACATGCAGTGACTTGAACCTTATACTTGTTATCCTGTATTAGATATACAGTGACCTGAATCTACAGTACTTATGTACTCCTGAACTCCTGATCATGTATTGTACCTGCTATTCCCGTAAATTGATAACTACATAATAAATCATAAAAAGAAACCACTTGAATTGGGTCGGGGGAAACTTGCGGCTATCAATATATGTTCGTGTTTACAGTGGTACTAGGCATGTTGTGCAACTAAAACTTCCGGTCTGACCTATGGGCCTCCAGGCGACCGAGGGGAGTGCTGGCTCCCTCCTTCCTGGTACCATCTTGATAAGGGCATTCTATAAGACCCTCCTGATCGCCTTGCGGTAGATTCCGTCCACCAAGCAATGGAACAATCCTGGGCCGTGGTCCGGGTATGTACGGGACCCACTGTAAACATTGTTCGTTGATACCCTCGTTGGTTTCCAATAACAACCTTGCTTTACTCAGATGTGGATATATGTGCGCTGGGACGCTCGTTCACATATCTAGACATCAGGGTAAGACGAGTAATAATAATAATAAAAGACGCCAGCTATGAACCTGTAGTATGCCTTGCCATGTTTGCTTGTATCGGATTTACTTCGGATTTCTAGTTTTATGCTTATTATACTATACCTATTCATATCCTGCTTTCTACTTGCATTCTATCTCGCCTGTCTCCTGCTCTTATCTAATCATACTATGAGTCTTCCCTACTTGATTTCATATGTTGTATATCTACTTGCTCCTGTATGCTTGTGCCTACGACATGGTTCTCATGTTTATAGTCCAGATTTATCGATACACATGTGCTTATCCATACTCGCCACCTGGCTTTCGCATCACCACTCGCCGGGGAGTTCTGACTCCTCTGGATCCTCATGTCCAGGTTTTGGAGCTTGGAGCATGTGGATTCTCCCAGTTGCTGATCAGAGTGGCGCAGCGGTAGCGTGGATCTCCAGCAAACTATCTGAAGCTCTATCCTTCCAGGCCCCTCCTGTTCGGCTCTTGAGTTTTCCTGTTGTGACTCTGAGCCTTCTTTTGTACTGTTCATACTTGTACATTCTTGTATTCTCGCATTTGCGCCATATTGGTGATGTAATATTCTTGTAATATTTATCACATCTGGTGATAACTTTGTAACTGTACTCATGTGTTTGAATGTATAATGCACCACGTGCTTCCGTACTCTGATTCTTGCCTGTACTGATGCTTAGCGTATATACGTGATGGTATTTCTGACCTGCGTATATACGTTGCAGTAACGTCTCCGTACCCGCAGGATCGGGGCGTTACATTACCACTTGGCCATGCCGCCAAATTTGGTCCAAAATAGATAAAATATTATTTATATTCTATTTCTATTACTAATTCTTTTTTTATTGGATCTTTAGCTTTAGCTAGTCTGACCAAGAAACCACCGGTTTCTCTTGGTGGGCCGGAAATGTCAGACTTATTAATTTGTCCGGTAAACTACTCAGGGCTCACGTAGCCCATACCGGATTAATCGTATTCTGGGCCAGGGCAATGAACCTATTTAAAATGCTCATTTCGTACACGAGAAACCCATGTATGAACAATGATTGATTTTACTTCCGCATCTAGCTACTCTAGGTTGGGGGGTAGGCCCGGGGGGAAGTTATAGACACCTTTCCATACTTTGTATCTGGAGTACTTCACTTAATTTCCTCTGCAGTCTTAGACTTTGGTGGTATTTATCACGCACTTTTTGGACCCGAGACTCTTGAGAAATCCTTTCCATTCTTCAGTTATGTATGGAAAGATAGAAATAAAATGACTACAATTTTGGATATTCACTTAATTTTGTTAGGTATAGGTACTTTTCTTCTATTACTTAAGGCTCTTTATTTTGGGGGTGTATATGATACCTGGGCCCCCGAGGGGAGATGTAAGAAAAATTACCAACTTGACTCTTAGCCCAAGTGTTATATTTGATTATTTACTAAAATCTCCTTTTGGGGGGGAAGGATGGATTGTTAGTGTGGACGATTTAGAAGATATAATTGGATGACATGTATGATTAGGTTTCATTTGTATATTTGGTGGAATTTGGCATATTTAACCAAACCCTTTGTATGGGCTCGCCGTGCATTTGTATGGTCTGGAGAGGCTTACTTGTCTTACAGTTTGGCTGCTTTATATGTCTTTGATTTCATCGCTTGTTGTTTCGGCTGGTTCAATAATACCGCTTATCCTAGTGAGTTTTACGGACCCACCGGACCAGAAGCTTCTCAAGCTCAAGCATTTACTTTTCTAGTTAGAGACCAACGTCTTGGGGCCAACGTGGGATTCGCTCAAGGACCTACTAGTTTAGGTAAATATCTAATGCGTTCTCCCACTAGAGAGGTTATTTTTGGAGGAGAAACTATGCGTTTTTGGGATCTCCGTGCTCCCCGGTTAGAACCTCTAAGGGGTCCCAATGGTTTGAACTTAAGTAGGCTGAAAAAAGATATACAACCTTGGCAAGAACGACGTTCGGCAGAATATATGACTCATGCTCCTTTAGGTTCTTTAAATTCGGTAAGTGACGTAGCTACCGAGATCAATGCAGTCAATTATGTCTCTCCTAAAAGTTGGTTAGCTACTTCTCATTTTGTTCTAAGATTCTTCCTATTTGTGGGTCATTTGTGGCATGCAGGAAGAGCCCGTGCAGCTGCTGCAGGATTTGAAAAAAGAATCGATCGTGATTTGGAACCCGTTCTTTCCATTACCCCTTTTAGCTGAAATTTTTTTATTTATATCTATTCTATTGGGGCCTCACAATCACTAGCCAATATGCTTTTTTCTCATGTCTTTCTTCGTTCATAGTTTGATATTCTGGTGTCCTAGGCGTAGAGGAACCACACCAATCCATTCCGCACTTGGTGGTTAAACTCTACTGCGGTGACGATACTGTAGGGGAGGTCCTGCAGAAAAATAGCTCGACGCTAGAATGATAAAAAGCTTAACACCTCTTATTTGAGAAAAATCAAAAATGCAAAGGCCGTCTTATTCAAAACCCTAATTATGAAATCTCTTCTCTCCCCCTTCACACCTCGGAACGCACTATTCTTATAGAGAGAAACGCGCTTTCACTCTTCTTAACCCAAAACGAAATGGCTGAGGAGAGGTTCCTTTTTGAGGGTACTCCCGGGAACAGATCCTGTCGAGACGGGGTGGGGCCTGTAGCTCAGAGGATTAGAGCACGTGGCTACGAACCACGGTGTCGGGGGTTCGAATCCCTCCTCGCCCACAACTGGCCCAAAAGGGAAGGACCTTTCGTTTATGGGGGTAAGAAAATCATGATCGGGATAGCGAACGCAAAGCTATTGAACTTGAGTATGGTCTTTCTTCGAAATGAAATAGCCTTACTTTTTCTTTTTATTTATTTTATCAGGAAGGCTTTTGCCATTACATATAGGAAACCCGGGAGTTATTGAGTTCTAGTTGAGATTTATGCTAATTTGATAATTATTTGATTTATTTCACCAAAAATGTTTGATCTTGATGGCACATTCATGTTAAAAAAATCAAACTTCCTGTTGGGTGAACTCCATAGTCCATAGTGATGACTTGCCCTTAATTCCCGTTACCTATTATATTTAGACTAATTCACGAGCAATGTTTAATTTTTGTTTTAGCAAGAGAATATTTGATCATTATCTTTAGTCTGTATATTCAATTTGTTCCATTATTTTTTCTTGTCATAATGTGCATTGTAGAATCTTAGTTATTATCAAATTTTCTGTGTAATTGTGCTGATTTTGATTTCTAGCAAGTGACGTAGAATAGTCCATATCATATAGCCATTGCCGTGTTTATGTGCTTCCTTATTAATGAATTCATTTAAACATAGACTCATTTTTCTTGCTTAAAGAGAAATATAGTCAGATAGATAACTAGATAACTTGAGAAATGGTCTAGTGATCACATGATGCTTTACTATTACTTTGGATTACCATGACATGCCCTTTCTTTTTATCCTCGCTTAAAACACTTTGGTCTAGTTGTGGTTATTTCTTTTTTGCTTTTATGTAGAACAAGCTTTACAACATTTGTATTAAATTTGAGAAACTAAAAGCACAGGTTTTCCAATCATGTCCATATACTTTAAAATTTTCTGTCCAGATTGTTCTTTGAAACAATCTCTATTGTTGGTTGGGTAGATGAAAATTTTATCATCTACAAATTTAATTCCTTATTGTCCATTATTTCATATATTATTTAGCTTTCATTTATTGTAACTTGAAGAATACAATACAATTGCTAATGAATTTTCTTTATAAGTATATAGAGAAGGCCCCTGTGTTCACTTTTCACACATGGTCCATTAAATCTCAGAACCAGCCTGAACACTGCAACAAAATTCTATTTTTCTAGCCCATTTGTACATTGCTCAACCCTACATTTAGCACAATAATGCAAACTAGGGTTTCATTAGAAGCTACAAAAAATTCAATTTTTATACTCTCACAAGTAACATAAACCAGGGTTTTGAGCACGGATTCGGTCAAATTACCGTTCCAACGAGAAGCGGGAGTGGCCTCCCGCATGGCCTCGGGGTCGTCGTTCCACGAAGTTCGGGCCGTCGAAATCGGCGGGGACCGGCTGCCTCCTTCTGACGAGGAGGTCGCGGCCGTCGCCTATTCCCTGCAGCGCCCCGCCGACTCTCCCGCCCCGACGATCACCGCAGGGACCACCGCCGCCTCTCTCGCCATCGACCTGACTCTAACCCTAGACCTGAATATTGAGGACGGAGAGCGGTGGAGGAGGAGGAGAGTGGCGGCGGGGGAGACTGCGGCGGCCATTGGAGTTGTGATCCGGTGGAGTCATGGTCGGCAGTTGGCTTTTTGGCGCCCAATAGGAGCCACCCGTTTGTTGACTAGGGATGTGAATCAGAGGGAGGACGTCGGTTTTGGTTTGGGCCATGATGGGATAGAGATAGGATTCTTCGTTTGGGGCCCGGATCCAATGCCTCTCTCTACTTTGTTTTTTTTGCCTTTTCTTTTTCTTTACTTTTTATTTTTATTTTATTTCTTAGTTATTCTTTCATTGGGAGTAACTTCTAATAGGAAATATTTCAAAGAGATATATATAGCTTCTTTTATTCATATAACTTTTGCTCAATAGTAAAGTTAAGTCTCCGAAGTTCCCAATTCAAGCTCGAGCTACAACAAAAATTGGTTACAAAAAAAATTTAGTTTAATAATTACACTATAACTTTTCATTATTATTATTATTATTATTATTATTATTATTATTTGTTATTAGAATTATTATTATTTTTCATTTTTTCTCTCTTTTTCTGAATTAAAAATTTTGATTGGAGACACAACAACTTCATTGTCCACAAAACCCATTGTTATCACAAAAAAATCTCAGTGTGCATTGTCCCCCAACAAAACCAATTCAAACTTCTCTCTTTTTTCTCCTTCTGATGGGGCTCTGGTCCTCTGGAGCTGTTCTCCAAACTCCCCAACAAAACTCCAAAAAACAAAGCAAGCAACCAAAAGAGTAGGCTCCAAACTAATGACTTTTTTCCCCACACATTTCCCAAGACACTCTCTCTCTCTATACACGACCGTTTTAACTCTGGAAGCCTGCACTGCTCCCAACTCCCATTTCAAATTCAAACTCCTCCCCCTCTCTTTATTTTTTCAATAAAAAAAAAATACAAACTCAACAACTCTTCACTTCTTCTACTCTCTCTACTTTCTTTCTTTCCACAATGAGAGAAAAGAAAGAAATGGGAGGTCCAAAAAAGCCCTGTTTGAGCAACTCTCAATCCTCCAACTCTTCTTCTTCTTCCTCATACAACTCTCTGTACCTCAACCCACTCACCAACCTCTCACCCACCTCCACCCCAACAAGGAGAATGTGGCCCCCGTCGCCGACCCCATCGGTTGCGGCTCCTTCAAGAAGAAGGTGGTGTTCAAGAACCAGCCTCAGCCCTTGAAGAGAACAACAACAACAACAGGCCCCTCAAGGCCTCCTCTCTCCAGCTATGCATCAAGCTCAACGAGCCCAACTCCGCCGATGTCTGGGACTTCTCCGATTCTGAGGCCGCCCCGGCCTCCTCCTGGTCTTCTCTCCCCAATAGGTGAGCACACTCGTGTGTGTGTGTCAATTTCTCTCACTTTCTCTGAATTTACATGGCAATTTGAAGAAGCTAATTATTATTATTATTTTTTAAATGGTTAATTTTCAGGTCATTGTTGTGTAGGCCACTTCCTCTGGATGTGGGGAAGTGCACTTGCATTATAGTAAAGGAATCGGCACAAGGGATGAATGAGAAGCCAATGTCTCTCTATTCTCTATATACCAATGTGAGGGCTTTATAATCTTTTCTACTCTCTTAATATTTATAGCTTTGGGAAAATATGACATGGGTATTTTGTCAATCTTGCTGGTTTCGCTTCGGTTTTTCGTTAATTTGGGAAGAAAGATACTAAAGAAATCACCATTTGAATTAAGATGAAATAAAATAGAATAAAAGATGTGAAAAAGACATCAATAAGATGTTTTTAGGGAAATAAGGGTGTAACACCCATTCTATAGGTCTATTTGTTTTGTTTTTTTTGATACAAACTATATTTGTATTGATAACCTATTTCTTGAGAAGTGTCGCACTTAATCATATAAAATGGAGAAAGTTTATAATATGTTGTCTCAACAGTCAACAACTATGAGTTGTTAAATTCCTTCAAAGGAAAATATGAGTTTTAAATGATTCAACTAAAACCATCACTTAGATTTTCACCACAAAATAATACTCAGTGAGTGATAGAAGGAAGTGAATTTACAGGAAGAGACTACAAGGGTTTTAATTACAAATAACAGAAGATAACAGATAAGGGATTGATCTATAAAATGCTAAAGGTAATAGTGACAGGGAGAACTATGGAGAAAGCTTTTGCAACTTCTTTTCTTCTTTTTCTCCTTTAAAGATATCATGTTTGTTTTCATGTGCAAGTCTTTAGAAAATCGTAGAAAATAGCCTTATGAAAGATTGGAGGAAGATCTTATGTGAAGACCACTCTAGTTCCATTGTTTTCCTTCTCTCTTCAGAGGAAGAAAACAAGTTTTCCAGAAGTGTTGAGGTGGCAAGATCTGATTGGTCCGCCTAAACTGTGTTGGAAAAGATTTTTCAGCTTGTGAAAAACAACCACAACTGTCTTTCTTGTCTAGTGAAAAACTTTTCCCAACAGTAGTTTTCCATGATCTTACACTCATCAATACTCAACTTTCACTCTCTTTTCCCTAGCTCAGTGAGTTTGTTTGGGTGGTTCAGAAATAAGGAAGTGAAAAGGTACCACCTAAAGTAAAAAGAAATATGTTAGACATCAACTAGTAAATTCCAACACCCTTTCCTTCATCTCATTCTATGATTTAGCAATTGGATTTAAGAGGCAATTAGAATCTCTAAAGCCAAAAGTGAAAATATAAGAAAGAAATCTGAGAATCAATGTTCTGTGATGGGAAGCTAGACATAAATTCTCTCTCCACTAGTGGAAAACTTTTTCTGATCTTGCATACAACCAAACATGAGTTTCACTCTCTTTTCTCCCAGGGAGTTTATCATTGTTTAAAAAAAGAAAGTGGGAAAAAGTACTGCTAAGTATAAGAAGAGAAATGTTGAAATCAAAACTAAATAATTCCAAACCCTTCTTATGAATTTGATCATTGGATTTTAAGAGGGCAATTAGAATTGGAAAGCCAAAATTGAATAGATAGAAAAGAAAATTGAAAAGCCATATTAGAGAATGGAAAGCTAAACGTTGAAAAATTTGAAGAGAAAATATACGAAATAATAATGAAAAAAGTTATTGATTCATTCTCTATTGGATTTCCATGTTGCTCAATGAGAACTCGAGAAAGGGTCTTTGTTGAAGAATTAACTACTGCAAACCCTTCTTTCTCCCACTTTTGCATTTGCTTATTAGGTTCGGTACAAATTCTTTGGTGCAGGTGGTGTGATATTATGCTAGTTCTAACTTGTAATTCCTAAGAACTTTCTAAGTGTAAATGATCCCTATAGATAATCATGGACTAGAGGTACAATGGGCAGCTTGTTTGCTCACTAGAAAGGCAAGCTAAGGTTGACCAAAACACATTTTTTTTTTGTTTTTTTTTGGGGGGGGGGGGGTGAGAGTTGATATTTTGGGTGTCCTAGATCTATTGGAGAAGACTAATCGATAAGGTGAAAGAGATTTCAGAAATTATAGCAGCAGCCGGCAGTGTGCACAAATATGCACAGATTCATGCTGTCGACAGCAGTGGATGACTATCGACAATGAGCCAGTGTGATCGACATGATGTTGACCATGAGCCAACAAAGACTGAGAATGAGACCTATCGACATGCAGCCAAGGCCTGTCGACAGCTGACATCTCAGTTCGTCGACACTTGACACACAACTGTCGATAGTGATCAACCGTAGACCCAACAAAGACTCAGCTAAGTCTGTCGATAGGCATCTAAGGCTTGTCGACAATGACGGGTATATCCTATTTTTCAGTTATTTTATGATTGAGATTCTGAAGAAATTTCTGAGTCTCTTCTTCCAAAGGCAGTTCATTGGATGGATAGGATGGTCTTACTGAAGATTTAAAAGGTCTAGATTTATTCTAAATGTCTATAAAATCTCTAGGGTTGTAGGTTTTATGATATGTGCTCAAAAGAGAGATTTTTCACATTATATTGAGAGTTTAAGATATCTAGAGAGAGATTGTTGTAAACTCATGTTACTTTTCAAGTTAATAAGATTTTCTCTCCCTCCTTCAAATCTTGTGTTTTTTGATTTGTGTTCTTCTGCTTGCTATGATAGATTGCTTGGTGTTATCACAGTGAGCTCTTATTGCTTTGTGGTATCCATTCACAACAATGGTATTAGAGCGATGACTAGTAAGACAACCACAATGATTCAAGATGGAGAAATTCGATGGAGAAATGCTGATATTTTGGGTGCCTCACATCCATTGAAGAAAACTACACGACAAGGTGGAGGAGATTTCAAAGATTCAGCAGTCATAGTGTGCACAAGTATGCACAGACTCAGGTTGTCGACAACGAGCCAGTGCGGTCGACAGGCGGTCGGTCGTCGACAGCTGACATCTCTACCTGTCAACAGTTGACATACAACTGTCGATAGGTGATCAACCGCAGACTCAGTTGATCTCAGTATGTCCACAGGCAGCCAAGGCATGTTGACAACTGCGGGTATTTTCTGTTTTCAAGTTATTTATTAGAATTTTGAATAAATTTCTGAATCTCTTCTTTCAGATATCTATTGATTGGATGATTAGGATGATCTTACTGGAGATTTAAAAGGTCCTAATTTATTCTAGATATTTATAAAATCCCTAGGGTTGCGTATTTTATGATGTATGTTCAAAACAGAGATTTTCACCTTGTACTAAGAGTTTAAGAGATCTAGAGAGAGATCATTGTAAACTCTTGTATTGCTTCTCAGGTTTTTGTTTCTTGATTTGTGTTTTTCCTCTTGTGATGATCTAGATATACTGTTTGCTACGGTAAATTGCCCAATGGCCTTCGCAATGACTCTTATTGTTTGGTGCTTAGTGGTATCCATCTACAATAGTGAGTACAAGTAGTCCCCATAATTCCAATTTTTCCAACCAATTTCAAATTTTGAATTGGTTTAAGAAGAAAAGCAGACAATGCTCTTCTTTTCATTTTTGAATGGGTTCAGCCTTTTTTCCCCTGCCACCTAAACATAGGAAAAGATAATGTGAAAAGGTGGCCCCACTCACCTTTCCATTTTCTCATTCTTGTGCAAATAGGCTCTAAGATTTGAAAAGTAGAGTGAGAACTGAGATTGTGTAAATATAAATGGCCCTCCACTCCCATTTGTCTTTCATCAAGATGAGTGTGTTGGCCCAAAGGCTTATCACCCTAGTTTTGATGATGATCAACTCATGAAGTCATGATTACTAATGATCTTGTGTTTAATTAGTGACAGATTCTTTATCAAGATCTTAGTAGGTGTGGAGCTTCAACAAAGGATTTAAAGACAAGTTGGAAGCTAGCACCGGTTGATTCACGAGCCTATGCATCAAGAACACATCTAGAGATGAGCTCGGTGGATTGCATTTGGACCAAGTCAAGAAGTTGAGAAGCCTTCAAGTGAAGACTTCAAGAGGATGAAGACTTGTGTCTAGGTATAAGAATTTTATTTGTTTTAGATAAAAATGTAAAGGATAGAATAGATTGGTGGATTGCTCAAGTCTATATCACACACACACTCTTGATAGAACTCTTGATAAAATTGCTTTCATAAAAGAATTTTTATTTAGAAAAAGATTTTTCTTTGTGACAAAATATTTATCTTGGATTTTGGTATTTCATAGTTTACATATCTTATATCCAAAACCATGCTTAGAGCTTATTGTCAAAAACTAGATATTTCATCTTGATTGTGTAGTGGATCATATCCATACACACTATGCCTTAAAGTATATCTTGTTTTTGTATTTGATGAAAATTTGGAAAAACATGTGTTTTAGAAAAACAGTTTTTATTATGAGCCAATATTTCCAAGTTACAAAAATAGTCAAATCTTTAATAAACATGCCTTGATTTTGTGCAAGCATGTTTCTATATCATAAAACTATTTTTGTAGAAATTCTAAGTATTTATGGGATTTTTATTAAGCCAAAAAGACCTATCTTTAATCCCATTTTTCTGGTTCTGGCAGTTCTGATTTTTCAGAACTGACAGTGGCCGGTCGACCGGGTCGGGTCGACCGGACGTGCACAGCGTGCACGCCTGTGTGCACTGGAGGACGGTCGACCGGACCGGTCGACCGCTTCAGAGAGCTTTGCTCTCGGGAATTATCGGTCGACCGGGCCGGTCGACCGACAGAGAGTTTTACTCTCTCCTCCAGTTGCTCGGTCGACCGGGTCGGTCGACCGGAGGCTGCAACGGTCGGATTTTGACCGTTGCCGGTCGACCGGACCGGTCGACCGGAAGCTCTGACAGAGCCCCAACGGCTCTATTTTCTGTCAGCCTATAAAAGGGGGTTTTGTCATTGTTTTGAGCCAAGATTTTTGGAGACCTTAGAGCCTGTTTTCTCATATTCATTCCAGAGGTTTTTCTCCACAAAATAGTGAGCTAATACTTCAATCAAAAGGGAAGATTTTATAAGAGTGTTTATTGTGATTTCTTGAGATTTTCACCAAAGATTCTTTCCTTACTTTCTCACACAAACACTTGAGCATCCATTGAGCTATTCATCCTATAGGTGTTGTAGTGAGAGTTTTTGTAGGTGATCAAGTGTTTAGATCACCAAGATTTCATCTTGTTCTTTGAGGAGACGGGCAAGTGTGCTCGTTGTGGTGTGGAGTTCGGGTGTGAACTCTTGTAGTGCGAGGTGCGGCCTCGGCGAGTCGGTGGACTTGCGTGTGTAAGGGACTTGGGAGTCCGAGGGATTGTAGGTGTTGCGGCACCAAGGAGAGATCCGGTTGGATCGTGCATAGTGGAAATCCTTCGTGTGTCGAAGGCGGGGATGTAGAGCAAGTGTGCTCGAACCTCGAAACAAACCCTTTGTGTTTGCGATTGCTCACTCTTGCTCTCTCTCTTTCTCTTTGTCTCTTTTATATCTTGCATTCAATTATTGTCTATCTTTATATGCTTGATATACCCTTGTGCTTAATTGTTATATAATTGCTTGGGATTGATTGTCTAACACTTGTATTCAACCAAGAGAGCCAACGCGGCACCTCAACCCATTCAAGGGGAATCTAGAGGAGTTTGTCCAGAGCCTCGCAAGGGGAATTCGGCAACACTCTTGTGTTATACATAAGTGTTTAATTAAAAGAAGTTTTATTTGGTCAACTTAGTTTTAATTCCGCATTATTTGTTCATAAGTGACCATTAGATTAGCCATCACCTATTCACCCCCCCTCTAGGTGATCTTACAGAGTGTAAAGAGCGAGACTTTTATCATATCATTCCACTCTTACATAGACACATCAAAATTACGACACAATCTCTCTAGGTTGGAGCTTGCTTAGATCACAAAAAAGAGAAAAAAATTAAAACCTTGGTGGAGCTCACCTTTTCAAATTCTCTCTTTTCTGTGTTTGGATGGTAGGGGAAAAAGGTAGGGCTCACTCAAAAATGGAAGAGAGAGATGTCATGTTGATTATTTTTTTCCAAGTCAATTCTAAGCTTGGAATTTGTTGAAAAAGCTTGGATATGTAAGGTCTGCTTTGTACTCACCTCCAAAATGACTTTCTAGGCAACTTCTTTTTGCCTTCACAACATGCTCTTATAAAAACTAACTTATGTGAAATGTGTACGTGTACAAAAGCAATAGATAAATAACTAAATTAAACATTTCACCAAGTTGGTAGAAAAGTTTAAAACAGTTAATATTAGCCATGTTTCTTTAACATGTATGTATTGGATCAATTCAAATATCAAAATACTAATTAAATATTAGGTAACAGATTCTACTATAATAAAAAAGTCAAGCAACTGTAAAGGAGAAGTAGATCGCATACTTGCAATTTAAAGTGGACAATAGATTAAATTGATAGTAAGTTAGAAATGTATATCCGACTTGTAAGTAAACAGTTTATAAACTGAAATTGTACCTTTTTAATTACCTGTGAAATAAATTTAGTTTTCTCTATTTTCTTGCTTTGAGATTCTTCAGTATTATAGCTCTTTTCTTGTCACGAATCCAATGCTTCAAATGGTGCGTGATTTGAATTTCAGAGAAGTGAGATATGTCCCGAATAAGAAAGCTTACTGGTGCAGAATTTTGCTCGCGCGAATCTGTTTTCTTCTTAATTTTGATGGTGTGGAGAAGGCCTGGATGGCCTCGGCTCCCGTGGTGAGGAAGAAGGTAAAATGGGCATCGAGATGACATTAGACGTGGCAAGAGAAAGAGATTCGGTAACACTTCTAGAGAAGAAAGAAATTGTTGTAGAGAGATTGAGAGAGAGAGGAAATAGAATTATGATAAACTAATTAGGACATCCCACCACTAATCGGGTTTAATAGGGCATCCAACCACTATTAGAAAGAGAATTCAAGATTCATAAATAACTCACAAAGAGAGTAGCAAATTTTTATTAATTTCATTATAAAAAATGAATACATGTGGAGCTTTATGTAAGCTACAAAATTTGCATCTTCTACTTGTATTAGGATTACATAATTCTAATCCTAAAGAAATTAAAAGTTTAAAAGAAAGAGAAAAATACATAATAGTATCCTACTACAAAGTAAAGTAGTAATCCTATTACAAAGTAAAGTAGTAATCCTATTACAAAGTAAACTAGTAATCCTACTACAAATTGTACTATTAAAAATAAAATATAAAAAATAAAAAGTAGAAATCCTAATGCTAGTAGAACTACTGGATCTATATTGAGTTGGCGCGTCTTCTCCAACGATGAAAATTTGCCATATCCTCTTTCTATTGCCCGCATTATTCTTCCCGTGTTGGAGAGAGCTCAACCCCGTCGAGTCAATAATAGAAGTGATCTCATTTTGTTTCAACCTGTTGGAATCAGTCGGTGCTCTTTCTTTCCGTCGAATCAAATACTTACAAATCATTTTGCTTCATCTAAAATTTTATCAATCTGATCCACTGTATTAGATAAAATATTTGGAATTGATGGAATGGAGGGTCTCTCAAAAATAGGCTCAGGGGATGGCTCATCAATAAAGAAGTTACTAGGGTTAAAATTAAAACTTTTGTAATCCACTAAATCTTCAATATTGAAATAGAACTATGGTTCACAGTCGCGGTCTTGGTCGCCGCCTCGGCGGGCACTGAGACGGATCGGTCTCGGCGACTCGAATCGGTCTCGGGCGATACGCGAAAAACGCTGCATAAAAAGCTCAAAAAATTCTGAAAAAATCACGATAAATCTTAAAAAAATGTAGACTTCTACATTCATGTATTACATGTCCAAAACATATCACCTAACACACTAATATAAAGCGAAAGCATAAATACACGCGTCGTCGGTAGAAGCATATCAAAATACATGCACAATATAGTAAATTGCACAAACTATATTCATAAATACATGCTAATGTAGTTATTTTCATATTGAATTGTGATGAAGCACAAAATCATCATCATAATCATCTCTGCGGTAAGTAGATAAACCGATACTAGTACTCATATATCTCTCAAGTTGTGGTCTGTAGTCATGCACATATATCACACCATAATGTTGACCTGATGTCAAACTCAACATTTGTATATGACCTTCAAGACTAAAAATTTCTCCATCAACACTATTATTGCCTTATTATTGTCATCATCACCACCGCCGCCATTACCGCCATCATTTTCATCATTATCATCACCATCTTCACCATCATTACTACTAGAACTGGATAAAACCCTCACATCTTTATCATCACCACTATCATCTGCTTCTCTTATACCTCGGAGGGAGAGAGATCGGAAACATGAAGAGAGATGGAGGGAGAGGGGAAAGAGACAGAGACAGACGGGAGATGAAAAGGGAGAGAAACAGAGCGAGTGAGAGAGAGGAAGGGGAGGGAAAGAGACAGAGAGAGACGGGAAATTGAAAGGGGAAAGGGAGGGAGAGCGGGTGAGAGAGGGAGAGGAAAAGAGATAGAGAGAGGGAGGAACATCACCTGGGGTTGGGGAGGAGCGGCTGACGGCGATCGGGGGCGGCAGAGTCCAGATCTGAGTAGCGACGATCGGGCAGCGACGGCGATCTCCAGATCTGAGCGAGAGAGAGGTAAGTTTCTTTTTTTCTTTTTCTTTTTTCTTTATACCCGTTCGTCACAGGTGAATATACGTTTCGAGCCGATTCGACCGAGTCGTGACCGATTCAACCGAGTCGACTCTGATTCTCGGCCGATCGACCGACTCGTGACTCGGACTCGTCTCGGAGCGGACCGAGACGGATACGACTCAGCCGACTCGTCTCCGACTTGGCCGAGTCTTTGAACTATGAATAGAACCGATACCAAAATCTATAAAATAAACATGACAATTTAGTTTCTTTAAGATTTGAAACGGATCAGTACTACAAGCAAGTAAAATAACATCATTAACATTAAAAGTTTTAAGCAATTTTCTAATGTAAATTCGAATCTCGCAGTTGGCGTTATTTTGAGCAATCTTATCCTATGATTTTCTTGTGTAAATTGTGATATAATTTCATGTGCATATATGATGCAAAAGATGATAATGCAGACTAATGAAGGACTTCACTTTGACAATCGATTCGGAGTTGAAAAGCAGTAGAGATCTTAGACTTGGTTCTTAACATATGCCACATAATTTTTCAAAAATAGAGATGAAAATCAATTGGGACTAGATATGATTGTTGAACTTCTATGATTGTAAACTTGAACCACGGTACCTTAACTGGGTGAGAGTGGGGTAACGACTTTAATCCATCATTTTCGAATACCTCAAAGAATACTATATTAATGCAGCTCAATGTTTAAAATAACGATAATGTAACGATAATGTTTTTCTTTTGTTATGTTAATATAGGTTATAACGTAACATATAACGTAGGTTACGCGATTTAATATTTATTTAATAAAAATAAATATATATACTATATTTAAGAATTTTTATAAATAAAAATAATTTTAAAAAATTAAAAATATCAAAATAAATATTTAGCAAGTCTCACAACAATTTTTAGAAAGTATCACAATAATTTATCACATTCATAAGTTATAATACGTTCGCAAACATAACAAATTTCATAATAAGTTCACAAACATACCAACTATAACAAGCATGATAATTGAATTATAATAAGTATGATGACAAGCATGATAATTTTTAGCAATTATTTTTTGATAATATTATCTCAGCCAATATTTTTAACAATTATCTCTCATCCTCTCTCTAGATATTTTCACTCTCTCTGCTCTCTCCCTTTATCGATCTCTCTCTGCTTCTCCCCTTACCGATCTTTCTCTCTGCTCTATCTCCAGCTCTCTCTCCTCCCAGGAGAGCAAAGAGAGTCGAAGGGGGAGAGAGCAAAGAGAGTCGAAGGGGGAGAGAGCACAGAGAGAGAAGGCTTACATGTGCTTTAAGACGACGCCGGCGAAAACTGACCATCGCTTGGAGATGACGCAGGCGAGAACCACCACGACAGAGAACCACTAGAGATAGATCTTATTCTTCTTTCTTTTTCTTTTTCTCAGCGCTGATAACGAGGTTACAGAGACGGCAGTGAGGTTGCAGAGAGGATTTGTTTTGGAGGGATATTTTGGCCCTAGACCGAGCGAATATGAGGGATATAAAAAGTCGACTTGCACCGTAAAGTAAGTTATAGTGCGTTAAGTTAATAACGTAACGTAACGAACGTTACGGGCAAAATAACCATAGTTATGAAACATTGTGTTTTTTAGCCTTGTTATGTAACAATTGGTCGGCGTTAGGTTATATAATGAGTTATAACGAGTTATATAACGGGTTTTTTAGAACACTGATGCAGCTTTCATTGTCCACAATGACTATACAATTCTTGTATCTTTTTTGTGATAAGACAGTACTAATAATGGACAAGTGACTCGAAAGTGTTTCACTAATGCCTTTGTGTGTAACATCTTTAGAAAAAACGTTAACAAGTTCTGTAATCACTGGGATGACTTCAGGAAAAATTAAGGTATTAGATTCTACGACGTCATCTCCTAGTTCTTCATGAACTTGGTCGTGGGCGAAGTCATCATCTACGTGTTCATGAGAATTTATGTCTGGGTGATATGTAAACTCTTTGAAATCAGATTCAATCTCAGGTTGGGTATCACATATTGGGATGGTTTGTCTTGAAACTCTTTTACCACGAGAGTGAATATTAGAGGAATAGTGCTATCAGGCTTATTCATAACTTTTCTAACTATGGCGATTACACAAGTTGTATTGCTTTTCGGGTTCTGATTGTGGGTCTCCAATTTGGACACTACCCTATTGACATTCTCTTTCAATCATTTTACGTCTAAACGGAAGACATTAGCTTCTTGAGTTAGGAAATTAAGTTTAGCTATGATGTTAGCTAGGATGAGTTGGGAGGCCATGGAATCAGTGTTGGGTTTACTAATTTTTTTACACAAGTATGGGGTACAACTACGGGTTGACATGCAATGTATGAGTCCTAGTATGAATGCAAATTTATACTATTTTCTTGTTTTGAATTTTAAATTTTTTTGTTTGTTTGATTTTTGAAAACTTGTTTTCTAAATTTGACGTCAGTCAAACCTTAATTTTACCAGTCCAATTGGCCAGGTCGGCGCAACTCAGGTGGGAGATTTTTTGTACTTGACGTTCCTTAATTATAGAACCACGTTAAATACCCTTCCTTGGTCAGACACCAATCATACGAAATTCTGAAAAAAAACTTACCTTTCAAGGTTTTCTAATTTACACTAATTTTTATGGTTTTGAATAAAATCTAACTAGAAAAAAATAAACAGACGTGACTAATATGCAAATCTTACCTAACTGTGTTCTGATACCAAACTGATGTGAAACGTGTAAGTGTATGAAAGCAATAGATAAAATAACTCAATTAAATATTTCACCAACAAGAACAATCGTTAGTAAGATAGCTTAAAACAATTAATATTAGCTATATTTCTTTAACATGCATGTATTAGATCAATTCAAATATTAAAGTACTAATTAAATATTATTATGAAGTAGTTAACAAATTCTACTATCAATAAAGAAGTCAAGCAACTATAAAAGAGAAGCATATCACATACTTACAATTTAAAGTGGATAATAGATCAAAATTGATAATACGTTAGAGATGCATGTCTGACTTGTAAATAAACAGTTTATGCACTGGAATTGTACCTCTTTAATTATCTGTGAAATAAATCTGATTTTCTCTGTTGTCTTACTTTGAGATTCTTCAGTATTATAACCTTTTTTTGTCACAAATCTAACGCTTCAAATAATGCGTGATTTAGATTTCAGATAAGTGAGATATGACCCGAATAAGGAAGCTTGCTGGTGCAGAATTTTGCTCGCACGAATCTGTTTTCTTCTTATTTTGGTGGCGTGAAGAAGGCCTGGTGAGGAAGAAGGTAACAATGGGCGTTGAGATCGACAATAGACTTGACGAGAAGAAAAGATTCAGGAACATTTTTAGAAAAGAAAGAAATTTTTGTAGAGAGATTAAGAGAGGAGAAATAGAATTATGATAAACTAATTAGGGCATCCAATCACTAATTGGGGTTTAAGGGTATCCCACCACTATTAGAAAGAGATTTCCACAACCATAACCAACTCACAAAGATAATAGTAAATTTTTATTAATTTCATTGTAAAAAAGTGAATACATGTGGGCCTTTATATAAGTTACAAAATTGCATCTCCTACTTGTATTGGGATTAAATAATCGTAATCCTAAAAGAAATCAATAGTCTAAAAAAAGAGAAAAAATACATAATAGTATCCTACTATAAGGTAAAGTAGTAATCCTATTACAAAGTAAAGTAGTAATCCTACTACAAATTGTACTATTAAAAACAAAAATATAAGAAATAAAAATAAGAAATCCTAATGCTAGTAGAACTACTGGATTTATGTTGAGTTGGAGTGTCTTCTCCAATGATGAAAGATTTGTCATATTCTCGTTTCATTGTCTGCATCACTAACAATCAATTGTTGAGAAGACAAAAGCGAGAGGATAAAACATAGTTCCCTCTTTGTCTTCAACTTTTCATATTGCAAGATGCACATTCATGAAAAGAGCAACCGACAAGAGAAATTCATGGAGCTATCGGTTTTTGTTCATTCTTTTACAAATCTAAGAGTTAAACCACCAAGAAGATGGTTTGCCTTGGTTTCATTACATTCCATTGCCTTTGCCTCTACATTGAAATACTAAACCGACATTTATGATGGTACAAAACTTAGTTTTTTCGTTTCCCTTTTACAACACCTCAAAAAAGCCTCCTTTCTCTTAAAACTCATTAAAGATTTCAAGACAAACATACTTGAAATGTTTGATAGTCAATCACCAGACCTACTCCCTTATTAAACTTGCCAAGGGCAAAGCCTCCTTTCGTTTCCTATTTGTTTCTCAGATTTTGGGCTAAAAAGTGGAAGTGGTGCGGGTCCCCATGTCAGAATTTCAAAAATATATTTGGTTTCCAAATGCCACAACCCAAAAAATGATGTGGTCCCTTGTATTTTCAGGCGACGGGCCCACATTCTGCACAGCTACAGATTTCTGCTTCTGCCCAATTTGAACAGAAATTGGCTGGATTTCTGAGCATTCAGGCCCCCACCGCAATTTTCTCCACATTCTTGTCTCCCCCAAACACGCCCTTAAATTTTTAAGACACCATCGTTACCTCTAGATCTGCAAAATGTATACTTCATATGTTAGATAACTCTAGAAAGTCGAGGATGTTGATGCACTAGAGTCTTCCTCATCACTCTAGAAAGTGTTGCCTACGCAAACAAGTTTGGCTGCCAACACTCCCGCGATCTTGCTTGACCATCTGAATTTTCTTTGTAGTATATGAGCTTCATCTTTCCTCTTTTAGCTTGGTATCTGACAAGTGATTTCTTGTCTCAATATACCAGTAAAATGCTTTGCAGGTGCCGTAACTGATTGGTCATCGACACTGTTAGTCATTCTTGTTGGTGATACAAGTCCTTCATCAGATACTCAAGTTATATTGCCTAACATGTTTATGCTGCTGCTGTGCATATATAACTAAAAGGAAATTTTGAAGAAACACTGAACACTTCAATTTAGATATGCAATATTTGGTCGGCACACCACTCTCCTAGTCTTTGAATCTGTTGGTGGTTTGCTCTTTAATATAGGAAGCAGGATACATTATATACTGGATCTTTATGAAGCTGTGGAAGATATAAACATTTTAAATTTTCAAAAAAAAAAAAAACCAAAAACAAAAAAACAAAAACTAAGAATTTGTCAAACAAGTTTAAGAGGGAATGTTGGAAGTCAGACTTGATGTCTGAATGTGTGACAATCTAGAACATGAACATTCTAATGCATCAGCATTCTTGACTATTCTTTGAGAAAAAATGAAAAACTTTTCTCGAGATATATAACATGAAGAATAACATGTTTAAACTTTAGAGGATAATAGAAATGAGAGGACATTGCCAGAATCAGAAAAAGGAGATAAGAGTGTTGTAAAAATTCTCTCCTTAGTGAAGTTGCTAGCTTCACATTCAAACGTTTTATTTGGACATTAAATTATCTCCTTTTTCCAAATTAAAATCCTTCAGATTTCTGTATGTAAGTTCAACATTCTTCTGTCTAATTGTGTCAACTTGTTCCATCTAATGCTTAATCTTTTCAATCATTTTAGGTTATTTCATTCTCAAACAATACAGCTAGTCGAGCGGACATTTGATCCATAGTCACCTCCCATTTCTTGTTTTCGTGTTTTCCATATAGTAGCTATGTTTTGTGCACCCTACATGCTTTCAAACTACTATAGTATTTTATAAAGAAATTTTGTTAGATTTCAAAACCATTCTTAAGTTGCTTATTTTATACTCTTTACCTCATTCTTCTTTCTGTCCAAATAATTGAAACACAAGGAAAAGGTCATACTTCCTCAATAACTCAAATAGTAATTACTTCTAAAGCTTATTATGAAATTATAACATCTCCCTCGAGAACTTCCGTATCATTAACATGAACTCTGTTTTTATACAATGCTCGTCGTACTAACAGGAGGGACATGGAAGACAAGATCGGAAGCTGGCTGTCGCTCGACACAGAAGGCAAAATGGTCGGTCCAAGTTTCTCGTAGCTCAGAATCCAAAAGGACTACTCTGCAGTTCAGATGAGAGCTTTTTGGGCACCATAGCAGCCAATCTCATGGGTTCAAAATTCCAAATATGGGATCAGGTTGAAGCATGTTGCCTTCTTCACCAATTTAACAACTTGCAAATTTCGGTATGCTTTAACTTTCAACAAAGTTTTCACTTGAATGAAAGTTGTGACCCGTTGTTTTTGCAGGGTAGAGGACGTGATTTCTTGAGAACTCAGTCGAAGAGACTTCTTGGTGTTGTAGGGTAAGACAATTTCTCGTTTGATCTCTTCAGCTTTTCTTATATACCCTGGTCTGTGTTTCAGATACTCATCATTTAGTTCACTAGACTTTGTTACACTTAAAAGGACATGTTACTCTCTATAGAACCAAATAAGTGTAGTTTTCAGGGTGTGATCATTTCATATTAACAAGTCATTTTAGAATGTCAAATTCAATATAAATCCACCAAAACATTTGCAACAAACTAGTCATGTGCCATGTCAAAACACAATGTATATGTTGGTAATAAAATCTTCATAGATGACTTGCACAGCCGTATAAGATGGATATATGGAGATAAATGTGTGCATCAGTTTTATGTAGTCACATACCGATCCAACAAATAAGCTTACTGGTCTAGTTTCTCTAATTATCAGGCAAAATTGCAGTATTCTTGGTGTTAAAGAACAGTTTATACTGTGTGGCAGGTTCGTACCCACCATAACTACACTCACCGGGAATTTCAGAACCATGAAGGCATGGATACCGAAACAACAATCAATGCAGTTGAAGAACACAAACACTACTCAGGTGAACATGGAACTAATTGAATGTTTCAAACAATGTCTTCCAAGGAAAAAGAAGGAAAAAAGACTAATTTAAACCAATATTATGAACTTTGTCAGATCAATCATATCAATGGACTTACGAAGGGCTGGGAGCAGAAAGGGAACAAGACTCACCAACTCCTCTCAAGGGAACCGTATTACAATTATGTAAATTCCTCCTAAAAAAGTGATAATGAGAAAATATTCGCAAGTTTTCGTAATTTTGTTGGTTCTGATTAATCCTTTCTATTGTACTCTCTAGACCACTAAACGATACGAGCTAGATTTCAGAGAAAGGGCAGGGAGGTCTGTACCGATGATAAAGACATCGACCAAGAATTTCCAGCTGACCATGGAGGTAAATGGTTTGGTCACTTAACAGCACTTTTGCTATCTACAATACTCTATTATTCTGCTAAATTCATGATTTCCTGAAAGGGTTATCAAACTACATAACTCTCTTTTATCAAACATTCCAAGATAGAAGTTGGCAAAATGATGAAATTTCTAGGGTTCTACGATTTCTACAGGTCTCAGGGTTGAAAAGTTGATTTACAAAATTGAGACTCAACAATTTGTGTGTGTGTGTGTGTGTGTGTGTGTGTGTGAAGTAAGTTTCAAAGATCTAACCATAATATATGTATTTCAACAGGAAAAGGGAAAGCAGACAATTCTACAGCTTGGAAAGATCGGCAAGTCAAAGTATGTGATGGATTATAGGTAAGTAATATTATGAGAAAAACACGATTTATTGAAAAAGGAAAATTAGACAAGTAATTTTAGCTTTTCTGTCCTCAATAATGTGCAGATATCCCTTGACTGGTTATCAAGCATTCTGCATTTGTTTGGCATCCATCGATTCAAAGGCCTGTTGTTTGGTGTAGAACTCTCCATCCTTCGTTGTGTTCAACCTCTGAACACGAAGGATTATATCTTATATTTGTTTCGAACTTCTTTTGCTCTTCGGAAGGTCATAATGACAATTGCTGTAAACTCTTTTCCGTGCAGTAAAGAATTAACAGGCACAATCTTTCCATGCTCAATCAACCTAAAATAGATGGCGAGGACTATGTACAATGAGAGAGATTGATTTCGGAAATTTAACTGTAGGCATGAGATTCAAAATTACATGGAGAGAACCAAAGGTACACTTACACGAAAAGGAAATCACACTTTGACAACAGTAGATAACACAGGAACATTTTGAACTTTTACTGTATTAAGAAATTCGATAAGCAAACTTCACACATCCATCTGTGTTCCTGAAAGAATGAATAACCAAGATTACACATCCACCAACCGAGAATACATAACCACTTATTAGTCCTTCAACTCTTGTCAGAAGAATTTCAATTTCCCTTGTGAAACGAAGAAGATTTGGCCTCACACAGTGCCTTTTCAGCACCTATCATTCCAGAGCACGAATATTTTTCACCCAGGGTGACAGCGAAGTAAAGATAGATGGTGCAAAGAAATAACAGAAGAGCAAGTGTTGTCAGGAGGAAGCGATGTCGCTCAAGGAGGACAGACCAACTACCCAACTCATCTCGGTGCCTTTTGAATGATGAGGATCTCCTATGGGGAGATGCTAGCGAGTCTAGAACCATAGCTTGATTTGTGTTTGAATTTGCTACTCGCCACCAAATACTGTGTCAGAAGAAAAAGGAAACATAATGTTTTCAATGATGATGATCAAATACGATAATAGAAGGAAAACAAAACAAACAAGGACCTGCTACTCTATATTTTTAGAGTCTCCTTTAATTCTATTGAGATTAAAAAAGGTAACTGATTAGTGCATTGAAAATTAGAGATTTTAATGATAGCTATATGAATTTCGATCTTTTGACAGATTGAAGTTTAATGGTCTTTTGGATCCTTGGTCATGCACAAAATTTTGGGGATTGTGAAACCTTGTGACCACCCTGATTGATTTCTGATTCTACCATTCCATTTTAAACCGATGAGCTTGAGGCATACAAGATATTTATAAAGTTATATTAATCATAACAAGCATAATGTGGAAAATTTTAAGTCCATCCGTGTTCATGATGACAGAAGTCACAAAACTAATAGAGCCATCTAATTATGACAATATCACCAAGTATCAAGAACTACGAAAAGCAAAGTCAGATACTATATAGTGATGGTACCGAGTGAAGATGTGCACGGATGGATTCTGCAAAGGAAGTTACATCGATAATGTCCTTGGACCGAGTTCCTTCCAGTGGCAAAGAAAACTAATTGATGACAAGAAGCCAATTTCTTCATGTGGGAAGGTTATAAGAAAAGTTAGAAATATATCAAGCAAAATGTTGGTCACAAGAGCTAAAATATATAGACAAATACAAAAAGGCTTTGTCAAAACCCAATGCTAAGTTGTAGCACATTGTATCTCTTACAATCTGATTTATGCCTCGGCATGCCGAAAATTTCTAACGATGAAGGAACAGCCCCCATTGCATCTAGATTTATTTGGTACAAGGAGAATAATTTGATGGTTTCTGAGCTTTATACTATGAATTTCATACCAGCAAGTCTTTAATGGATTGGTCAATCCTTTTTTTTCTTTTTCAATCAGGCCTTGTGGATTTAGAGAGTTCTGCGATAAATCAAGACAACGGACACGCAGAACAAAGATTTAATGCAGCAGCAATTTTGTTTAGTCGGCAGATCTCAAATAATTAAAATTAATCCTGCTTTCTTATGATAAATATAAGAATCAATATTAACAAGCGAGAAGAAATAATCGATGATAAATTATTAAATCAGATTTTCCAATTCAAATTCAATGGAATCGGTTGGATCTCTTGATGCCACAACGCGCATGCAATAGATCACCGTGCAGTTTTTATCATAAACAAAAAAAACGGAGATTAAATCAGAGGAATGAGGCATGAGATCGATCTGATCTGTTGTAGAATTTTCCAGCCCTAACTAACTCAGATCTCGCAAGATTCAAAATCACAAACAAGACAAGAAGAAGAAAAAATCGAGCGAGAAACATAAAATGAAGATGTGAGATCTCGTACCTTGGGCGAAGGAAGGGGCGTAGGTGAGTGAGTTATGCGAAAATAATAAAAATAAAAATTAATCAATAAGAATTCATCAATGAGAAGGAGAGAGAAGAAATAAATGAGAGAGAGAGAGAGTGGCCTTTGGACTCGACAAATGCCAAAAATAGGATTAGCAAGCAAGAGCCAGAGAGAGAGAGAGAGAGAGAGAGAGCACATGCGTCTCTCGCCCAACTGGACAACTTCTTTCTTCTTCTGTGGGCCTCACGCTACTCTGTAGAGGACTTGTATAGCATGGAAAATAACAATTAGAAAACTCGCAACAGAAATCTTAAAAGAAAATAGACTGACATGGTACTGTCAGTTTTATGGAACCTTTTCTCTTATTTTGAAATAAAATTGACAGCTCAAAAAGAGATTTTTTCTTTCTCTAATTTTCTGTTAAACAAACTACTCATTCAAGGAAAAAGCTATGAGACCAACAAATTCAAAGAAATTTTTTTTTATTATGTCTACTTTCCATCAAACAAATAGACGTAAAGAGAAAGGGGCCTTTTCATTTTCCGATGGGGGCCACTGGAATTGGACCTCTTGAATCGTACAATTGAATTAGAATTGGATTAGTGAATTTTAGCTGGAAAAATATTGTTCAATGAGAGAATTGTTCCCTCACTGTTCTAGTTGATATATTGTATGTTAGAGACTTTATCCAACATGTGTTACATTTGTTGGAACTTAGATTTTGATGATAACAATTGTGATGCAGGTACATTGGGGCTCACATTGAAGAGATATTATTGAGTTCTTACAACATAAGATGTTTACAATTTTGTGAGTTGATCCCTTAAGAACGGTTCTCACGGAATCCTGTGAGAACTTTCACGTGAGCCATCGGATTTGATAGAGATCTGGTTTTATTTGATTTAATCTTTTAGATCCGACAGCCCCCGTGAAAGTTCTCATAGGAATCCGTGAGAACCGTTCTTAGGGGATTAGCTCCCTACAATTTTTATGAATTTTTTTATGTATTTTTAGAAAATTATTAAAAGCCTTGATCACACACACATAACACCATCTTCTAATCGACTTATCCTCTTAACTAGTCGACTAACCTACCCTATAGTCGACTCAGACTCCTATATAGTCGACTAAGGGTGTTCACATAAAGTTGTCTCGTCTCTGTTTTTCAACTGTACTCAAAGTTAGTCGACTAATTCCCTAATATAATTGACTAGTTTCAGTTTCCACAGACTTATCAGTCTGTATCAGTTCAATATAGTCGACTTGGTCTTTAAATTAGTTGACTAACTTAGACAAAATTTCTTATACTAGTCGACTAATTCTATACCCTAGTCGACTAAGTTTAGTTTCTGGACTGTTATTCAGTTTTCAGATTCAGGTGTTTTTTCAATATTTTAATTTTCAAATTTGAATTGATAACTTCCCCAACTGATCATTGTTTTCACCTATAAATAGGGATGTTGTCCTTGATGAATTCACAAATTCAAATCATTAGTTTTCTTTCCAAAACTCTGTTAAAAAGTTCTATTTTTCAGAAAACTATTTTTCACTTTCTATTCTTCACACAATTCCAATTTTCTTGTGAAAAATTCTGAGAGTCCTCCTATAAGATACCTTGTTCACAATTACATACAAGTTTCTAGACTTATAGACTATATTGTATTCCATCAAAGAAAGTGTCTTCTTGGTGTAAAGAAGAGTTGTATAGATTTAACGAAGGGTGTTTTGTCAAGTGGTGTACAGGAGTTGATTTTGGGTTGAATGGGGACTGGATGTAGGTCATAAGGATCGAACCAGGATAAAGTCTCTCGTTTTTGCGTTTGAAATTTCTGAGATTGATTCTGTTCAAATTTCTTCTTTGATTAAAGGTGTTCATATCAAGTTAACTCCTAAGTCTTTAGGTCGTATCTTCTCAATTCCATATCACGGCCTATCACTTAATGATATTGACATGGATGATGAGAAAATGTTATCTCATATCTTCTTTCCCGGTCAAGGACCACCATGACCAACACAAAATTACAACCTATTTCTCGTCTCATTGGTCGTATCCTTGCCTACAATATCTGCTCAAAAATGGGAGTTATTACTATTTTTTCATGACTTAGGTACATGTGTCTATACCATCATGGCAGGACTCGTAGTCAATTGGGCTAAGATCATATTTGATACCATCGTCAAAGAACATACTTCTTTCTTACTCTATGGAGCTTTTCAGTCCCATGTATTTCGGGAGTTTAAATTAGATCTTGCTTTCGAAACTAGTGTTGTCACGGTGTTTGAACCCTTTGATCGTGCAGCTCTTCATCGCATGAAATTCCTTGACTTCTCACAACCTCAACCATAACCTCAACATCAACTCTCTCCTCCTCCATTAAGCTCTACTTATGCTCCTTTATCCTTAACTCAACGTCCATTCACTGAACGCCCTTCAACTCAACCATCTCCTTCCTTTTCTGATGCCTTTTATAATTCTCTCTTTGCTGAAATTTTGGCCCTATAAACCCAACAAACCCTATGATGGCCTCTCAGTCTGCATCACTCAACAATCAATCCTTACTTATGGAGCATTTCATGAATATGTAACTGAAGATGGGCTCCTTTGAAGCCACCCAGTTGGAAATACTGGATCATCTCAAGACTCATTTTTCACCACCTCCTCCTCCCGGATCCAACATATGATGCCCATGACATTGGACTTTTTTGTGTTGATGCATATGGCTTTGGATTTCTTGACATATGAAACTGCTTTTATGTATCTCCTATATGTGAACAATTTTGTTGATGCTTTTATGCTTTTTTAGCTGTGTTTTTCTGTTTTTCGCTGTCTTTCTTTTATGACTCTTTGTTGTACTAATTAATACGATGTGTGTGACTCTATGCTATGGCTTGATACTCTTTTTGTGTCATTTCTCTCTTTTTTGGTAATGATAAAGGGGGAGAAGATATATGGCTTTTGTATGCACATTTCAGATTTGTTCTCTTTGTTTCATGATATATGTCTCATGCAGGGGGAAACCATTCTATATTTGTTATGCCTGTTTTCTGCAGGGGGAGTTTGTGTATACACAGTTTGTCATCATCAAAAAGGGGAGAATATTGGAACATAGATTTTGATGATAAAAATTGTGATGCAGGTACATTAGGGCTCACATTGAAGAGATATTATTGAATTCTTGCAGCACAAGATATTTACAATTTTTATGAATTTTTAGAAAATTTTTAATAACCTTGATCACGCACACAACACCATCTTCTAGTCGACTTATCCTTTTATCTAGTCGACTAACATACCCTATAGTCGACTCAGACTCCTATATAGTCGACTAAGGGTGTTCACAGAAAGTTGTCTCGTCTTTGTTTTTCAACTGTACTTAAAGTTAGTCGACTAATTCCCTAATATAGTCGACTAATTTTAGTTTCCATAGACTTACCAGTCTGTATCAGTTCAATATAGTTAACTTGGTTTTTAAGTTAGTCGACTAACCCAGGCAAAATTTCTTATACTAGTCGACTAATTCTATACCCTAGTCAACTAAGTTTAGTTTCTGGACTGTTATTTAATTTTCAAATTCAGGTGTTTTTCCAACATGTTGATTTTCAAATTTGAATTGATAACTTCCTAACTGATCATTATTTTCACCTATAAATAGGGATGTTGTCCTTGGATAAATTCAAAAATTCAAATCATTAGTTTTCTGTCCAAAACTCTGTTAAAAATGTTCTATTTTTCAGAAAACTATTTTTCACTTTTTGTTCTTTACATAATTTCAATTCTCTTGTGAAGAATTCTGAGAGTCCTCCTATAAGATACTTTGTTCACAATCACACACAAGTTTCAAGACTTACAGGCTACAAGTATTCCATTAAAGAAAGTATCTTCTTCGTGTAAAAAAGCGTTGTACAGATTTGACAAAGGGTGTTTTATCAAGTGGTGTACAAGAGTTGATTTTGAGGTGTATCAAAATTGGATAAGGAAAATCTCAAGCGGGTTGCTTGGGGACTGGATGTAGGTCACAAGGACCGAACCAGGATAAAATCTCTCGTCTTTGCATTTGAAATTTCTAAGATTTATTCTGTTCCTTTACATTCTTGTAAGTAGTTTACTTTTTGTTATTAAAAGTTTATAAACACTATTCACCCCTCTCTAGTGTTCGTGTTGCCTTGATTATAGATCCTACAACATTATATCTATATATATATATATATAACATATGATACATTATATCTAGACATCTATATTTTCATATAGACATGTGATACATTGTATCTAAATATGTATAATTTTCTTATTTCACTCTCCAATTGTATATATATTGATGTAATTCCTTATTGCATAATATACTGAAATTTTTTCTTCTCCAAATTATCATGGTATCAGAGCCCCCTCTTGGGTTCCAGTTTAACCCTTTTTGGTTTAGCCTTTGGGCTTTAATTTTTATCCTTTTTGGATCTATTTTAACCCTCTTGGGTTCCAGTTTAACCCTTTTTGGGTTTAGCCTTTGGGCTTTAATTTTTATCCTTTTTGGATCTATTTTAATCATCTTGGGTTTCAGTTTAATTTTTTTAGGGTTTAACTTTGGGCTTTGATTTTATCCTTTTCGGATCTATTTTAACTCTCTTGAGTTCCAGTTTTGAGCTTTGATTTTTATCTTTTTTGAATTTATTTTAACCCTCTTTGGTTCTGTTTAGCCCTTCTTTGCATTTTATTTGGCCTTTGATTTTTATCAGGTTTCTCATGGATAAAAAAGGGTTATCCAATTATCCTGTTCTAGATTTTCAACTCCAAAGGATAGAGAATTATACTGCATGGGCTCTCACAATATAGTGTAATCTTTGTGCTTTCAGAGTCTGAGTTATGTTCACGATATCCTAAAATGCATGTCAACTACCACTCAATCATCGTATACTTCTACATCAGTCTCTCAATCTCATGCCACATCAGCAGTTACTCCGGATTAATAGGTTCGCACTGATGAACAAATCATGACATAAATTATGCGATCGGTCTCCATTCCCATTCGTCTATCTATCAACCATTCAACCTAATCCAGAGAGCAGTGGTTAGCCCTTAGTCGTATATTCATACAAACCAGTGCTGCTCGGGAGTATTAGCTGTGCCAGGCTCTTCAGGAGGCCAAGTAGGAGGATCGCTCCATTCAGGACTTCTACTCTCTGCATTTTGGGTATTGGGAGGAACTACAGATCATGAATGTTCTCTTTTCAGATTTCATGTCTGTCTTCACTCTTGAGTTTCAGAAGCAGAAAGATCATCGGAATCTGTTCCACTTTGCCATGCGACTTCATCTTGAATTTGAGACATTTCGTAATAGTATTCTTTGTCACCATCCACTATCCAGCCTCACTGAAGTAGTGGCTGAGTTCACATCTGAAGAGAAACGTCTCCAAATACAGTCATCATTATCTTCTCCAGTTCAGTCAGTCTCCTCACCCATATCTGTGTTAACCCAAAGGCCCATCACTCTAGTTTTGATGATGATTAATTTATGTAGTTATAGTACTAATGTTCTTGTGCTAATTTAGTTTCAAATATTCAATCAAGATCTTAGTCGGTGTTTAACTTAACAAAAGATTTAAAGTCAAGTTTTGAAACTAGCACATGTTAATGTTGGCCCGAAGGCCCATCACTCTAGTTTTGATGATGATCAACTCATGTAGTTATAGTACTAACGATCTTGTGTTTAATTAGTGATAGATTTATGATCAAGATCTTAGTAGGTGCATAGCTTCAACAAAGGATTTAAAGTCAAGTTTTGTAGCAGCACGGTTTGATCCGAGAGCCATTGGATCGTGTTTGGACCAAGTCAAGAAGATGAGAAGGCTTCAAGTGAAGACTTCAAGAAGATGAAGACTTGTGTCTAGGTTTGTTTTTAGAAGATTTTATTTTTAGTTCAAATGTAAAGGATAGAGTAGTTGATGGATTGCTCAAGTACATATATACACACACACTCTTGATAGTTTTATTTTTACAAAAGATTTTCTATTTTAGAAAATACATGTTTGATTTTTGGTATTCAAGTTTTATGTTTTAACCAAAACCATGTTTAGTGCTTATGTCAAAAACATAGATATTTCACCATGTTTGTGTAGTGGATCATATCCATACACTCTATGCTTCAAATGAGTTTAAATATCTTGTTTTTGTATTTGGTGAAGTTTTGGAAAAACAAGTTTTGAAAAATCAAGTATGAAAAAATACTGTTTTTCATTTAAGCCAATTTTTCCATATTACAAAAATAGTCCAAATCATTTGTAGCATGCCTTGATTTTGTGCAAGCATGTTTGTTTATCAAAGTATATTGGTAAAACTATTTTTGTAAATTTTTCAGTATTTTATGGGATTTTATGTGAGCCTAAAAGACCAAGTTTTTAATCCCTTAACCTTGTTTCCTGGCTTCAGCCGGTCGACCGGGATGGTCGACTGCAGCTTGAAGTCGGCCGACGTCACGGTCGACCGACGTGCACAGACGTGCACGCCAGTTCTGGCAGGATGGCCGGCCGACCGACCCGATTGACCGTCCAGAGAGCTCTGCTCTCTGGAAAGGCCCCGGTCGACCGGACGGCCGACCGGAATAAGAGACTTGCTCTCTGTATCCTGGCCTCGGTCGACCGACCGGTTGACCGATGGCACAACGGTCTAAAATATGACCGTTGGCCGGTCGACCGGGCGGTCGACCGACAGGCCTGACAGACCCCAACGACTAGTTTTTCTAGCCCTATAAATTTGGGGGTCTGGGCATTGTTTTTCTCTAAGATTTTTCAAGTGGTTTTCACCAGTTTTTCCTAGACTATTTAGAGGTTTTCCTCCACTTGATAAAGAGCAAATATTTCCAATCAAAAGGGGAGTTTTTATCAAGAGTGTTAAAAGAGATTTCTTTGAGTTTTCCTCCACACACTCATCCTTGTTTTCTCACAAACACTTGAGCAACCCATTGACATATTCATTCTATAGGAGTGTTTTTGTGAGAGGATTTTAGGTGATTAAGAGTTGTGATCACCAAAGTTCTACTTTGTTCTTTGAAGAGGCGGACGTGTGTGTTCGCATTATTTCGGGTCCTAGTGGGGACTCGGTGTTTCGGGTTCTAGTGGGAACTCTTTGTTTGAGGTGCGGCCTCGGCGAGCCGGTGGGCTTGCGGTGTGTACGGACTAGGGAGTCTGAGAGTTGTAGGTGTTGCGGCACCGAGTGATCCGGTGAGATCGATTATAGTGGAAATCCTTCGTGTGTCGAAGGCGGGGATGTAGAGCAAGTGTGCTCGAACCTCGAAACAAATCCCTTGTGTTTGCGATTGCTCACTCACTCTCTCTCTTTGTCTTCTTGTTTATATCTTGCATACTTATCTTGTCTTTATCTTTATATGCATGATATACATTTGTGCTTAATTGACATACTTGCTTGGGGATTGTTTGCTAACACTTGTATTTAACCAAGAGAGCCAACGCGGCACCTCAACCCTTATCTAGGGGAATCTAGAGGAGTTAGTCCAGAGCCCTTCACGGGGAATTCGGCTACACTCTTGTGTTATACGTGGTGTTTAGTTTAAATAGTTTGTTTAGGTCATAATAGATTTTTACTTCTGCATTATTTGGCATTAAGTGACCATTAGATTAGCCATCACCTATTCACCTCCCTAGGTGATCCTACAATTGGTATCAGAGCCAAGTGCTCTGAATTTGGGTCTTACAACCTAGAGTTAAAGATCCTCATTTTTTTTAGGTTAATCACAATATTTGTACACACACCATGGACTTCATGTCACCACCCATGTTTGACATTCTTAACATCCATATATGGAAGGTGAAGATGTCCTTATACCTCAAGGCCCTAGGCATTCATGTTTATCTTACCACAACTAATAATGCATATTGTTTAAATGGTAAGAATATTAAGGCTAATGCAAAAGCCATTCATGCTTTGAAGAGTACCCTAGATGATGTTTATTTATCTAGGATTCCTAACATTGATTCGGCTTTTGTAGCATGAACACCCTCCTCTCCCTTGGCGAAAATAATCTATACTATGCGGGGAGTGACTCGGATGTTGGAAGCGACATCTCCAACTTGTGCTATATGGTCCAAGGGGATAACCCCCTTGAGGTAACTACCGAATCCGAGGTAGATGAAAATGACATGTCATATGATGAGCTCACATCTTTTTGTCAACTATTGCTTGAGAAATATGACATGATTAAGAAAAATAAAAATTTGAAAAAGGATTTTGATTGCATGCTTAAAGAAAATGATTCATTTAGAACTAAGGTTGCATGCTTAGAAAAAGAAAAAGAAATTTTGAAAAATGAGAATGTTTCCTTGCTTTCCAAATTAAATGATCTTTGTGAAGGAAACACTTGTTTGAAAAATAAAATCATTTTGGTGGAAAAACAAAAGGAAGTTGTTTTCGAAGATAAGACGTATTGGAACCCTGAATCGAAAAGAGAAACGACTCTGAAGTTTTAGAAGTGGAAAGCCTTGATGAGAGAAGAATTCAGCTGCTGCTCGCTGTTTTCTCTCTATGCCGCGCCCCCCTTTCTCTCTCCCCTTCTTTTTTTGCCGCCTCGCCCCGGTGGGCTATTTATAGGAAAAAATAGGGATGTAACCGCCCTAAAAATTAGCAAACAGATTGAATCAATCTAGTTTTACTTTTGAAAAGTAGCCTTGCTGCGAGGCTAGAAACAGCTTCTGCGAAGTTAGGAATAGTGTATAACGCTAGTCCCTTGATCCGCTCCGCTAAATGAGAGATACTCCCTTGATCCTCTCCAGCTAATTGAGAGATCTCCCCTGATCTTCTCAACTGATTGGGGGAGTCAAGAGATCATGGCAAGCAACTGTCAAATTTGATTTCAATCACAATGATCTCATCTGGAGATTTGATTGGTCAAAGATGACCATAAAAGACCTGCAGCGGGGCTAGTCTAATAAGCTTGTAACGGAGCTAAGAGAAGCTTCTGGCGAAGTTAGAATTAAGCTCTCAGCGAAGCTACAAGTTGACCTTTTTTTGCGCGGCTCTGTAGAGCGTCAAGCGAACTATCAGCCAGCTCTCTGCGGAGTTATGGAAAACTCCAGGGCAAAGCTATAAGTTAGCTCATGGCGGAGCTATGATGGAATTCTTGTGAAGCTAAGCGAACTTAGCCTCTCGTGCGATTGCTTATCCCTTGGGCTTATGTGAGGCTAAGTATTGGGCTAACTTAGTGTCTCTAGACCTGCTTAGGTCTTTTCAAAGGCAATTTTAGCTTACTTTCTGTTTCACCGGATCAGTAGGGTCCAAATCGCTGATTCGTTCTTCTGGGATGGGTGAAAACTGGTCGTCAGCTTGCCTTTTGTAAATGTGAACAAGTTAGACCTTGTTCAAACTAGTTAAGAGTCTTGTCTTTTTTAGAGTGTCAACAAAACCCCCTTCAAAGTTTTCGTAAATCTGCAATGGAATGGTACAGATTTCTAAATACTTTGAACTGCTTTGGTTGATGATCAATGGTATGTGAGTGTGAACGTCACCTTGGTGGTTCAGTTCAACTCCGCCTTTAGGTTCGCCGAGGAATTGTAATAATTCGCTTCCGTGTAGCTTCGCACTTCTAGGTAGCTTCGCCTTTGGGGCTTCCTGAGGTAGCTTCGCTTTCAAATAGAGTTGGATTGTTAGTGCTCCGTCAGCGCTAGCCTTGTGATGGAACAACATTCCCCAAGGCTAACCGCTTTTTATGAGTTACAAGAGGCATTGTTCTCTTTTTCGAGGTTCGAATAACTTCTCCTACATTTACGAGGGAGATTATTTTCTTTTCCGAAGTTCAATTAACTTTGTACATATTTACGAGAGGGACTATTCCCTTCCTCGAGGCTAAGCATTTAAATGCTTTAACTTCGCCAGTACTCCTAGGCTTGAAGTTATAGCGGCGTGGTCAGGCCATGAGGCCTATATATAGGATTCTTGTAATCCTTCTTAGAGAGATGTACTCTTTCTCTTTCTGAAGAGCTTGTGTGCGACATCTCCTCGTTGTTTAACCAAGGAAACTGAGGTTCCTGAAGTAGTGGGGACGCTCACTCTGATCGTTATCGAGCCAAGGGCTGGTGAGTCTCGGTCATCCAGAGACTTTATCAATAAACCAGTGACTTTTAGGGAGTTTATCTGCCTTAATGTTCTTAGCTTTACCAGCTATTTCAGGGATTAAATTCCCTTGATCTCTGCGTTTGGCTTGGTCTTTGGAGAAGAGTTTCAGCACTTTTTTTAAGCTTCCTGGCGAAGCTAGTATTCTGCCTAATCAGGCAAAGAATTTTTCTAGGCGAATCTGTCGCCTTGGCCTTTCAGATAGGCGAGGGTGAGGCCTTACCTTTTCCAGACTAGTCTAGCTTCGCCATACAGGCGGGGCTAAGACTTGACCTTTTTAAGGTTGAGTCAGTCTTGCCATATAGGTGAGGCTAAGACTTTGCCCTTCCTGCGCCAGTCTAGCATTGCCATATAGGCGAGGTTACGACTTGACCTTTTTAAGGCTTGTCCGACCTACCTATCTAGGCGGAGCTGAGACTTGGCTTGTAGGCCGGTCTAGCATTGCCGCGCAAGCGAGGCTATCCTCTGCTTATCTGAAGTTTATCCTCAGGGCATAACGGGGATGGATCTGGATTAACTTCTCTTAGAGAAAATTTTTTTAATTTAGCATCTTCCTTTTCACTTAATGCGAACCCATTTTCCGTTTGCATTGTAGTATACTGGGCTCCCAATTCTTTCGTCTTGACGAAAGAGAATAAAAGCATGCCCCTTGACTTTCAAGTTGAAGCTTCAGTCAGGAGGAACATACTGAAACATCTGGTGCGCGTTCCAAGAAGAGGCCGACTGTCGCTTATCCGAGATGATCTACTTCGAGAAGAAGCTGGTGGTTGCTTATCCGAGATGATCCACTTTAAGAAGAGGCTGGTAGTCTCTTACCTGAGATGATTCACTTCGGGAAGGCGAACGTCACCAGTAAAGTCTCGGATCCTTCCTTTGCTAATTTTGATTAAGGAAGATCCAGCTTTCTGGTGACAAAATCTGCCATTAAGTGAAGGATTACGACCCTGTGAAGGAGGAAACCTTTTCGTGTCTAGTTGGTCTGGTGGCCTTAGACGACTTATTATCCTGAAAATAGATATGACAACTTGTACGCCTTTGAAGCAAAGACTCTATTGTATGAAAGACAATCTTGATGTATTATCAATGTATCTTTCCCTTTTAATCAATAAAATTTTTACTTTTTGCTCATTTACTTTGCTCCCTGTCTTTCTTCTTGAATTCTGGAAGAATTCGGAATGGGCTGGCTTAGGTTGGGCCCAAAGCAAAGGAAAGCTCTTAACGGAACTAAGCTTCCAGCAAAGCTGAAGATGGATTTCTAGTTAAGTCAGAAACGAGCTCTTAGCGGAGCTAGCACAATATTTCCGCGAAGCTAAAGGTGAGCTCTCAGCGGAGCTAAAGATCAGCTTTCAGCGAAATTAACCAACCGTTGTGCGAAGTCAACGCTGAACTCGCAGCGGAGCTAGCCCTCGGCGGAGCTAAAGTAAGGCTTCTCGGAGAAGGCACTTTAGGCGTCGTTTCAAATTAATTTGAAACGACTGCCTGCGCTCCTTTTGAGGAGGCGAAATTAGACAATTTTATGTCTATAAAATCCCGTAGGCTGGAAGAGAAGATTACCTTCTCTTAAAATTGAATTTTTAGAGAGCAAAACTCTCTCTCTTTCTTCTTCTTCTTCATTCAGATTTTCAGAACTTCACAGTTCTTCATGGCTCCCAAACAAAATGCAGGCAAAGAGGCGGTGACCTCTGCTACGGAGGCGCCGTCCCCTCCTCCGATCATCGAGCGCCCCATAGCGGGTAGGGAGTTTTCCCTTTTTCAGAGATTCTATCTCTTTTCAAAGCCGATTCTTGGCTATTTCATGATGAATCTGGAGTGATTCACTATGATCCAGTGATCTTAGGGAGTCGCTCTCCCTTAATTTAAATCCACCGAATTTTTAGGGAATTTAATTCTCCTTTAATTTCGTGAATTGAAATTAGAAACCGAATGGTTTCTTCTTCAGTCTTCTATATGAAGCTAGCCCTTAGGGCTTTCTTCGAACTCTGTCAAGTAACGGAGCACGAATCTAAGCTTCTGAAGTGGAGCTAAGTTAAAGGACTTAGGCCCTTGTGGTCGTTTTTGGGCACAAGTGCCTTTTCTGCGAAACTAGCCCTTGGGGCTTTTTGCATTCTGTCAAGTGACAGAATGCGAAGCAAGCTTCTGGAGCGAAGCTAATCACTTAGTGATTTTTCTGCACTCTGCATGAGGGCAGAGTGCGAAGCTAAGCTTCAGGGCGAAGCTAATGCTAGGCTAGCTTCGCTCGGAGAGCGATGCTATGCCTTAGCAAATTTTTTTTTGCTTTAGCTTCTCTCTTCTTCTTCTTTTTTGACTCATAGACTAATGTAGTTTCTTCTAGTTGCTTTGCAGTACATTATACCCCTGGGCCTCTGAATAGTCTTTTTAGGTCAGCTAGGGGCTTGGATGGTAATGTCAGCTTACAATTCCAAGGACAAGCCTCATTGTTCAGTGAGCGGAGCACTTCTTGCCGTGATGCTCTGATCCACACTGGGGATCAGTGTACAATGAGGAGTAATCTGACCACTGCTCCTCTAGAAGACTGCAACCAGAAGATCTACCAAAAACCCGGCTTCATGTTTGGCGATGCAGCACCTGACGGGGATCATCAGCTGCTAGCCGAGGAAGGGCAGTGGGTTTTAATCTGAATGGAGAGAAGTGCTACCTCCCATCTAGCAAGCGCCATTTCACACTGTCCTTCTTCCAATACGTGACGGAGCCTCAGAAAATGAAGTGGCAAGTGAGCTGGACCACTGACTCAGTTCATGTGGGTATTTTGATAGCCGCGTCTCCCGGTTATACAAGGGCAAGCGCCCCTCACTGCATATTGGGTCTTCACCCTGAAAATGTTCTCCCATACATCCCGATGGGGGAAAATCCGGCTATAGCTCAAACTTTTGGAAATTAATTCTTCAGAGTCCATGACAACTATCCGACGACTGATTTCAGGACTCCAGGCTGGATTCATCCTCCTAAGGCCTAGTGGAGGGACTTGACCTTATACGTCTTGGCCCATTTTGAAGAGGATTTAAGGAGGCTGGGACTTTATGAGGCTGTCAGAGCAGCCTGCTATGGCATTCAGATGAGCGTAGTGAACTTCTACGCCATCTTTGAATTATACTGCCCTGCTATAGGGACTTTCTTTATCCCTGTAGGCGAACTGGGCATGGCCTTGCATGAGATATGAAAAGTCTCTGCTTTGCCACTTGGATCTCTCCCTTACGAAGAATACTTCCCATGCGAGGCGGAATTGGCACCTCTGAAGAAGCAGCAGCCCACATGTTCAAGACTTACTGAGAATTGATATGCCGCTTTTACATCTGCTCGAGTATGCATGGGAACCATAAGGGAGCCTCAAGCAGTTCAAAAAGTTAGGAAAATTATCTGTTCCCCAACTTAGAGGATGCCCCTGAAAGTGCACATTACAGGGTCGCGGACGAAGAGATCTTCCGCAGGATGAGGGAGCACGTCCAAGGAGACTTTTTTCTGGAGGAGGATGATGGTATCTATGAGAAGGGCGATATTCTAAGGAGCTTCCATTATCAAGCCCGCCGACCAATTTCTTGAAAAGCGATGTTGGCCAGCTTTCTATCAGTCTGGCTGAAGAGGTGCGTGGTGTCATCTCCTTCTAGCGACGTCGTCCTCCCCACTATCTTACTGCCTGCTGTTTGTCTGGTATACGGTCGCTCTCTTGGACTCCTTCCAGCAATGGTGTGCTGCATTCAACGAGATTTTCATGCATTGATGGAGGCTTTCTACAGGCCACGAACGACGAAAAGGGGAAGGGAATTATCTTTCCCCGTGACGGACAAAACCCCAAGATCAGCTTGCCATATACCTACTTGCCATATACCTATTTGATAGCATGGTTCGCTCTTCACTGCCCAGCTATTATTTAAGCTGGTGAAAAGCCTCTAGAGGGTGTCTGAATGGCGCTTCTCTACCGTTTGAGGGATCTTCATGGTCACGGACTTATGTGGCCGCAAGCTGCTGTGTTAGCATGACATCTATAGTCACTTCTGGTGCTTCCCCTACATCCACGATGCAGGCTATAACGAGAAATTTAAGGATGTCAAGGACGGCAAGATGTCGTTGACTCGGGGAGTCTTTGAATGGCTGGTTAGCATCCAGCCTTCTAATTTGGTGTATAAGAGCGACGATCCCTGCTACCTGGAGCCGTACGTCCCCAGCCAGTTTGCTCGGCAGTTCGGATACGACAAACTCTATGTTGGTAATCCGAACACTAACCTGGCCTTCTTGGGGAGCCTCATTGATGGTGCTCGTGCTTGGTGGCACTTCATTGCTGGCTATATCGAGGCACAGTTATGCATGCCATTATGAACTTCCAACCTATTGATGACTTTGGGGTGCTGCAAATGATATAGAACTTTAATCTCTACGCCGACCGGATTTTCTATCAACTCCTTTGGCTTGAAATGGATCGCTCAGCGGCTGAAGCGGAAGGTCACCCCGAAAAGGGTGAGGGCAAATAAGTCCGGATGTCAGATCTCCCAGAGTTTATTGCCACTGCTGATAGTGAAGCTTCAGATGCTGAAAGCCTACGTTTCGAGGATGTTGTTGGCACTGAGGCTCCAAGAGATGTTCCTGGCGGGGTAGGGACGACCCCTATGGAAGTGGTTAAAGTGGAAGAGGTTGAAGTGGAAGAGGTGGAAGAAGTAGATCCTGACATCCACTTCAAGCGAAAGCGGCAAGGTAGATCTCGTAGGAAGAGGGTGGTAAAGAAACCCCATCGCTACACCCCTACTGTTGTCTTAGAGAGCGAATCGGCTGCAGTCCCTTCTCCTGCCCCGTTAGTTATTAAACTATCAGCGCAGAAATAAACAACTGATAAAGCTATTCTCGGCTTGGGTAAGACCAACATAAATACGTACATATACATCTGTATACATAATATATTTTCATTTTCTCTTCTCTTATGCGGCTAACTTATTTGTCTTATGATTAAGGAACCGAAGCCGTAGGAGAACATGGGGGTTATTATGATCCCTTGTTCACCTACTGGGAGGGCGACGAGACCAGCTATTTCGTCGTCTCTGAGGATTCCAAGGGTGATGCGATCGGTGTTGGCCCTTCTGGCGTTGGTACTTTGAAAGAGAGTCCAATGGCTTCAAGCTCCATAGGATGGACTACAGAACCCTCAGCGAGCGAAGGTGAGTCGGACATTCCGGTTATGGAAGCCGTCAGGACGGATGAGGTTCTTCCTGAGGTCGCTTCTGGAGTTTCTCCAACTACTACCAAAGAGGCTGCCAGGATTAGCGTTGCCGCTGTTGTTGAGGCGGTTGCGGCGACATCACCTCTTGGTAATACTTTGATCATTTGTAAGCAACCCTTCTTTGATATTATTATACCTTGTTACAATGAAGTACTTTTTGCAGGTGTTCCGCCTCTGGATACATTGACAACGAGGGCACCAGCGAGTCTTCCTGAGGGATTCAGGGAAGAGACAGGTACTTCAACCGCTGTGGCTGCTGCGGAGTTGGACGTCTTGTATCACATTTGCCCTCTTACCAGCCTGAGCCTGCCGTTGATTCTAGGATGGCCAAGGAGACGGTGACTGCGGGACCAATTGCATTTCCTGCTGAGCCAGTGGATGATATGGTGGTGGTTTCACTGACGCCACCAGTTTTTGCGACACTGGGCTGAGGATAATCACCAGCCCTACATCTCCAACGCTGGTCGTTGAGTCAGTTCTTCCTGAAATAGTCACCAGCCCTACTTCCATCGTGGCTGGTGTATTAGTTTCAATGAAGACTCCTCCCCGATCACCAGCGATCCCTTATCCTTCTCCTGCCAGTGCTTCCACCACTTCATTTACTATTATGACAGTGAAACCGGCAGAAGCTTTGTCTTCTGGATCTACTTGTTCACCGGAAGTAGTTGAAGTCGAGAAAGAATTTATGGCCGAGATGGTTAATAGCTTTTACAAAAGCCTAAAGCGATTTGTCGCTCTGGTCTTGAAGGGCTCAACCACCTCATTTTCTGCTTTAAAGGTGGTACTCTCTCGAAATATCGAAAGCATTTGAGACTTTAGAGGGGATGACCAAGCTGCCGCATTAGAGCTTCTGGTGGAGAGACTTGAGAAGGACGTGGGCGAATGGCGCCACCTCAGCGGTTCAGGCTTGGATTCCTCCATCAATGAAGAGCTTGAACGCCTCATTGTTCAAATGCGTGAGGCTCACCTTGCAGCACAGGAAGCAGTCAAGGCAATATCTTCAGACTTAAAATCCTTGAAAACAAGGAAAGTAGAAATTAGAGATACCATTGATGCTTCAAATAGCGCTCTTTTCGATGCTGAGGATAAAATTGAGAAGGACAAGGAAATGATTAAGAGGGCCAATCTTCTTCTGTCTAAGGCTGAACCGGTACGTCTTAAGGAGATCGCTCGGCTGGAGCAGCTCAAAGCTCAAAATAATGAAGTCCTGCAGCAGGAGATAGCTCAGAGGGCAACTTTGGCTGAAATTGAGGCTCATTTGTTCTAAACAACGAACTTTAATGAGGTCGAGTTGCGATCGCAGGCATTCATCAGAGCTACTGAGGAGAGGAAGAACAAGCTGGCTGCCCTCGAAGAACAGATCAAGTCTTACGAAGCACCCTCGTAGTTTGTGATCCATGTATCCCCCTCTTTTTCCTTCTTTTTGAATTAATAAACAGAAACTATTTGACTCTTTTGTTGCATTTTCTGCTTGCCTTATCTTCTGCGTTTGCAATATTTTCGAGTTATATCACAATTCTCAAAAAGAAGGGAGATAATGGTATAGTCTTTTAACTTATACCATAAGATTCTATTCAGAGGTCGACAACATGATAGAATAAGTTATTCGATCAACTATTACCAATAATTTTGAAAAGTAGCTTGATTCAAATATTGTTGGGATAAAAATGAGACAAAGTGAACTCAATGATCTTACTGTTCAGAGGTGAATATTAACATAACAGATTAAAGACCATCGGATTTACGAATGGGTTATGATGGATTAAACACCACAACTACATGATAGTTCCTACTGGACTAGAAAAATGAAGTTTAGACTTTGCTAGTTGAAAGTGACAAACTAGGTATGATTGGTCAAATTTTTGTCATTCAGAGGTGATAATCTGAACATGATGACAAAATGGAGGCGAACTGATTGAGATTTTACCTGCACAAAAATACAGGATTTCAGAACTTAAGAATAAAGAGTGCAAGGTACTCAATGCTATCGCTATAGCAAGTGGATATGCGGGTCGTGATCCACAAGGAGGGACTAGCGATGGAAGCTTTTTAGTAAGTTCTCTTTTATGCTACAAAGAATGGTTAAAATTCTTCTTTTAATTCTTTAAAAGAAAATGAAAAAGAGTTACAGTTAAGTTAGGAAGAAAGTGGTAGAATGAGAAGGTGGAGAAAATAGAAATGGATATATATAAAGAAATTGAAAAAGAGTGATAAAAGAATTAGGAAATAGTGGTGTTGGTGATCTAAACTAAAATTAAAAGAAAAGAAAATTAAAACCTAAAAAACTTACTTGCCTCTTTAGCGCTTCTTACCTTTTACCCGGACCGACAATGTACCTTTGTTTGAAGGTGAGCGAAGTATGACAAATATGATCTTCCCCATTCCCGTTTTACACTATGAAATGAAAGGGACAAGCTATACTGCCATAGGAATGAATATCCATCATCATAAGCCATCAATGGCACTTGCAAGAGCAAGGCAACTTCGAGACTATCAGAGTCATTTGGATTCACAAACAAAGAAGAGGGAAGCAAACGAAAATAAGAGTAAAGAAGATAGAGAAACTTAGATTCGATTCAAATAACAATGAAAGAAAAGATTACTTACACTGGTGTTACACTCAGTACAAGCTTGCTCTTATTCCTCCATGAAACTCTCCTCTCCTCTCAGTTACATAAAGAAAATAAAATTACATGAAAGAAAATAAAAAACCTAAGTTACAAACTATAAATTAGCCTAAATTCTACTCTCTGCTTGGTCGTTCCCATTTACCTTTGAGATTGCAGGTATTTATAGAAGAAATGCAGAGGGTAGAGGAGTATGAAGATAGGAGAAGCTGGATATTTCTGAATTTGAATCCTCCCCTTATCTCTAAACTTGATTTGATGTGGATATTCAGTTTTGATCTGTAACTTGTTAGCATGTTGATTGCTAAATATAACTTATCAAATGATAAAATTAGAAATAGTGGTCAACTTAAACATTGTAACCCTTTAAGTTTTTTTCTGGATCATCTTGAATCATCAGATTTGAGTTTTAGTAGCAAAAATTATGATTTAAATACTAAAATGTATCCAGTCAGAATTTGAGTCAAATTGTTTCATCTCATCCGTTGATTTCTCTCTATCCATTTATCCTTTTGGATGTGGACTCTGTATTTGACGTTATCTTTGGTTGATCTTTAACTTTAACCACTTGATTCACTAAAAACTGAATTTAACCAATTGGATTTAGGATCATCCTTCTCTAACCAAGTAGATCTAGTTAAATATGAATTTAACTGATATTTATTTGATTTTATCCTCTTTCTCCCCATGATTATCTTCTGCAAAATAGACATTTAAGACAAAGAATTTAGCAGATTTATTACATGATAAATGTGAAAATGTAATAAAGAATAATGTAATAAATGTGTGCAATCACATCCCCACACCTATCTTCTGCTCATCCTCGAGAAAAACAATAAAACTAAATTAAAGATTATTAGACCACTTTCACGGGTCACGCGATTGCACTGAGCATGTGCAACAAGCCGTTAAACCTCTATATTCCTCCTGAAGGAAGAGTTTTATCTCGTAAGGGTTTTTAGTGGATTGCACCCACATAATCCATACAGAAAGAGAAAAATGTTAATATTTTGAAAATACATTTTGAAAGAGAAAAATATTTGAAATATTATTATAAGAATTAAGTAATCTATAAGTTATAAGAAAATCGAATTTCTTTATTTCTAAACTTAGTCTCTATTCAAAAATTTGTTATCAATCAAAGTAAGGAGTTAAATTGTACTTCTCATATAGTCTATTACTTTACCCTAAGTCATATGCATCTTCGTGACCGTGAAAATTTTGACTAAGGATTCTTTAACTCTAACTCTTATACCTTATTTATTTTTGGTGGTATTATTCCTGAAATCTATTAGGCTTTCTAATCTGCCCATGTAACGAGCCTTTAATCGGTGACTCCCAAATCAAACAGTCTTAGGGCACCGGGTGAGGAAACACTCAGAGGACTTAAGGACTCGAGCAAACAAGGCCACAAAACTAAGGATTTTATTATATGAACCGCTTTTAGGCGTGAATACTTATGCTTTATGAGGCACAAATACCCCCCGCTTAATCAGAGGATTTTTTTATATTATATATATAAAATCTTTTTTCAAACTTATCTAATCATCTTTTGCATAAATACGTAGGCTTGCTTAGGCCAAAGCACCTAGCTAATCAATAATTAGATTTGTTTATTTTCATAGACACACACACACACATATATATTTTAATAAGGCATAAGAATCTTTGTTTTTAAACCCTAAGTGTGTAAGTGTATAAAGTGCGCATATTTCATCAAGGCAAAGATAAATACTAAATTACTTTGACAAATTATCTTTCTAACCTAAAAATCAAACAAATAATCTTATTTTGATCAAGTATAAGAAATCCTAATTATGATTGTCCTATTCCTTAAAATTGACTTAATTTCTTAAAAACAATATGTCAAAATATTGTTTCCATTTTCAAAAAGTTTTTTAAAAGTAAAGAAAATGTTAATTTTTTTAATTTTTTAATTTTTTAATTTTTTAATTTTTTTAATAAAAAGGAAAACCTAAGTTATGTTAGACCCTCCCCCATACCTATCTCATTCATTGTCCTTAATGTATGAATTAATGCATAGATGCATGAAAAAGAAGAAAGAGAAGAAAATATTACCTTAAGGTGGTGGTTCCGGTAGTGGTCTGATTGGTCCATGAAATTTCGCCCAATCTAATTTGCGTGGAGTTCGGAGGAACCCATCAGAAATCTCTCTAATATAACCCACTAAAATGATGTATATATGAACGATTTTTATTAAAAAATTTACCCCATCTAATTTCCAAATTTCACAAATAATTTCGGAGTCAATTTTATCAACACTCTTGTCCCAAAATGGAGTGTGAAAAGATGGAATGATTGACTTGGACTTAAAAAGTACAGGAACTAATACCAACTCGGAAAAGTGACTTAAGTCAAGTAAAGGTTCAGGAGTCGAGATTGGTTCAGGAAGTGGTTCCAAATCAAGAAGTTGAAACCCAAGTCCTCATTCATTTCTCAACAACGGAATGTGACTTAACATTGGTGATTCAAGTTTAAGAATGACAGGTGTGGGAATCAAAACTGACTCTAAAATATTACTCAAGTTGGGTAACAAAACAAGAGTCAATATTGATTCAGGAATTTGAACTGGATCACAAATTGGAGAATCTAGGTCACATTTCTCATTGAGTTCGATTTCATAAAAATGGGAACTTGCCAATTTATTAATGGGACTTTCAAAAGTATGAAATTGGTCAAGTTCAATATGATGATCATAAAAAATTGGCGATTCAGTTTCATTATAAATTGGCACAGGATCGAATGTTGACTCGAGAAAAAGATTAAAATCAGGTGAAGACACCGGAGTCATTATTGAATCAGGAAATAGAATTGAATCACCAAGTTGAAGTTCAGGATCATATGCATTCTTAAGTTCAATTTCAGGAAAGGGATAACTTGCCAAACTGTCAATGTCATTTTCAAAATTTGGAGTTTGGGCAAGTTCAAATGGATAAGTTAAAATGGAATCTTGTTTTCCAAAACAACATGATTCTTTGGCTCTAACAGAATGGTTAGCGACATCATAAATAGTCAAACGGTAAGATTGGAGAGTTTAGACCATTAGATTTATGTCATGATTACGAGCGATTTGAGCCTGAGTCATGGCTTCAAGCAGCTTTTCATAATCGATTGGTTCATCGTTTTGTTGCGATTGGACTTGAAAAGGTAAAGTTTTGTTTTAGAATTTGTGGTTAAATTGTGAGTCCGTCATATTTTGTGATTGTTGCTTGGACTCACGCATACTCATTTTTAAGATTGATGATTTTCTATTTTGAACAGGTGGAATTGAGTATGAATCTTGAAAATATTGTGGACAAGGTGGATAAGGAGGACAAGTTAGTTGAAAATTGAACTCGGGGGAGGTGGATCCCCATTGACTCTGTGAAAAGTTAAATTATTTTGAAAATTATGGTCATAAGATTTGGGGTATGGGTTATATTGATTCGGATAAGACCAAAGCGGCACACTAGGTTGGTTAAAGTTATGATATGCCGGGTTGGTAATATCCGAAAAAGAGGTCGGGGTATAATATGGATTACCATTAAAATTGAAAAATTATTGTTATAAGCCATATCACACAGGAAATGTCAAACACAAGCAAAGAAAAATAAACAAATAAGCAAACAAATAAAAAGAAAAAAATCTAACCTAAGTTATGGTAAACCTTAGACCTAGACGACTCCTAACTGGTTAGACTGTCCACGGGGTTATATTACCGAATTTGACTACAAGTTAATCAGCCAGGTAGGGGAAAGATTGGTGGGAGGTATCCGCGCAGAAGCGACGGGCCTAATTAAGTCAAACCACCAGCCTTCGGGGTTTCAACCCTCAATCCTCAACCTTAGACACCGATTTGGCAAGAGTCAAATTCAAATCAACTTTCCCCTTAGGTCAGTCTTCTATTTGAGTCCGAGATGTCCCTAGGGCCAACGTCTACTCAGTTCTAATTAGGCTTAGATTAGTGAGTGAGGAGATTGTTTGTGGGCTAAGGGAGGGTAATGACTTCCTCACCTTATCTTGTTTATAGGACAAGCCCTTAAATCAATTTAGTGCAGTGTACAAGTATATAGGAAAAAGTAACACTCAAGCAATATTTCATACAAGAATGAATCTTATATTAATTGCTATGCACATATACCTTAGCTCCAGCACTCTTCAACAGTTAAATGAAAATGTAATGAAATAGACATGTGTCAAATACAAAATCTAAATCATTTTTAGTATTTACAATCAACTTTTTACTGTTGTGTTAGAAATGTATATACAGTGAGTCAAACAAGAAAATAAATGCTACAGAGATTAAACTATTTAATTCTACAACCTGTAGAAAATATAGGTTAGTAGTTCAATCAGATTGCCACAGGAATGTAGCAAATCTGAGGGCTTCTGGGCTCTGCTTTCTTGAGCAGAGTCCAGGGCCACTTATATATCCACTGCAGCGAAAATTCCTTATTGTTAAATCTGTACACAAAAAACAAAGAAGAAAGTTTACCAAAAAAGTAAATCTAAAAAAAGAGAATAACTTACCGTCCCTCCCCGGCAACGGCACCAAAATTTGATTGAGGTTTTACTTACACAAAAATACAGATTTCAGAACTTCAGAATAAATAGTGCAAGGTACTCAATGCTACCGCAATAGCAAGTGGCTATGCGGGTCGTGATCCACAAGGAGAGACTAGCGATGGAAGTTTTTTAGTAAGTTCTCCTTTATGCTACAAAGAATGGTTAAAGTTCTTCTTATAGTTCTTTAAAATAAAATGAAAAAGAGTTACAGTTAAGTTAGGAAGAAAGTGATAGAATGAGAAGGCAGAGAAAATAGAAATGGATATTGTTGGCCCAGAGGCCTTCCACTCTAGTTTTGATGATGATTAACTCATGTAGTTATGTTTACTAATAATCTTGTAATGTTTAGTTTCAGATACTTTACCAAGATATTAGTAGGTGATTAGCTTCAACAAAGGTGTTTTGGAGCTTCTCACATGGTGATTCAAGAGCCCGAGCGTCAATGATCATATATAGCACTCGTTAGAGTCAAGCTCGGTGGATCACGGTTTGGATCGAGTCAACTTGGAGACGGCGCTCTACAAGAAGACTTCGGTACATAGTTTAGTTTTGTTTTAGATCCATTTGTTAAAGATTAGATAGTGTGGTATGCTCAAGTTCACAACACACACACGTTTCATGTTTTGGTGTTGGTTTTCAGTTTTTGTTTAACCAATCTTGGTTTTCATGAATAGATAAATTCAAAATAAGTTTACATGGTTTAATGTATATTAGATATGTTCTATATACATGTATGCTTCATATCTTAGACAAACTTATTTTGATATGCCTATTCATGTGTTTGGAGTTTTGTGTTTTAACAAAACATATTTTTAGATTTAAAGTCAAAAACATAGATATATATCTCTTTCTTGTATATTGGATTATATCCATATACTACATGCCTAAAAATTGTTTCAATATCATGTTTTTGTATTTTTACAAGTTTATAGAAAAACCGTATTTTCCTTTAGAAGTTTGGTTTTTAGAAAATACGGATTTTGGTTTTTGGCAAAATTTCCATAACACAAAAAGAGTTCAAAATGTTTGTAACTTGGTTTGATTTTTACTCAAACAAGTTTGTATATCAAAGATAATACAAGAACTTATTTTTGTGAATTTTTAGAGTTTTTATGGGATTTTATTTAAGATAAAAAGTCAACATTTCAATCCCTATATTTGTCTGGTCTGGCTTCTGCCGGTCGATTGGACCGGTCGACCGAGCTTGAAGTCGGTCGACCGAGTCGGTCGACCGACGTGCACAGCCGTGCACGCCAGTTTTGGCTGGAGGGCCGGTCGACCGATCCGATCGACCGCCAGAGAGCTTCTGCTCTCTGGAAAGCCCCGGTCGACCGGCAGAGAGATCTGCTCTCTGTTCCAGGTTGCTGTCGATCGGGCCGGTCGACCGAGGCTCCAACGGTCGGATTTTTGACCATTGGCGGTCGACCGGGCCGGTCGACCGTCAGCCATCTGGGCTGAAAAACATCAGCCAACGGCTAGTTTTTTGTAGGGCTTATAAATACCCCATTTGAGAGAGGTTTTCTCCAAGAATTTTTAGAGCAAAAATTTACATCTTTCAGCAAGTTTTAAAAGAGTTTTTAGTGCTTAAAGATTTGATCTTTAACTTGTTTTTAAAAGGGTTGGAAAATCATTTGAAAAGAAAAATTCTTTGGGAATTAGTTTGATCTTCATTTTCAATTCTATCTAGAGTTTTTCCCTAGAGTTCTTCTTTGAGTTTTTGATTTCCAAACTCTTTGTTTTCCACACTTGAGCCATATCATACTATCCTATCTATAAGATCTTTTTATTTGTGGGAAAATTAGTTTGTGGTTGAGATAGACCACCAAGTTGTAACCCTCCTTGACTTGTGATATCCCTCTTGTGTAGAGGTTGATTTTGGAGTGGTGGTTAGCTCCCTCTAGTGAAAGGTTGTGATTGTTGGTTGGCTCCCTCTAAGTGTAGAGGTGGAGATTGTGTTGGATCCCTCAAGTGTGAGGTGATTAATTTGTTGGCTAAGTGCCTACCCCTCTTGTGTGAGGTGGTGTTTGTGTGGCTTTGTGTCTAGTCTCTAAGTGTAGAGGTGGTGTTTGTAATTGAGAGAGGAGTTGTGTACTCCCAGTTGTAGTTGCCTCAAATCCTCAGTGGAGGTTCCCTGTGTGGGAGTCCTGTGTGGACAAGTTAGTGGATTCGAAATCCTTCTGTGTGAAGGCGGGGACATAGAGCTGGGTGCTCGAACCTCGAAACAAATCTCGTTGTTTGCGTTTGATCCATTGACTCTTACTCTCTCTCTTTTATATTATGCCATTGCATCATTTCATATTGCTCATTCATATTATATGCTTGGCTTGTTTGTGTGTGCCTCACTTGTGCTTAACCACGAGAGCTTCATATAGCGCCTCAACTCTTATTCAGAGGAATCAAGAGGAGTTAGTCCAGAGCCCTTTACTGGGAATTCGGCTACACTCGTTAGTTGTATTAAGTGCTATTGCAATTAGTTTTTAATTTCCACATTTAATTCATTAGATTAGCCGTACACCTATTCACCCCCCTCTAGGTGTACTTTCAATTAGTATCAGAGCCTACGCTCCTGATATTTGGTTTAACCACCTAGGAGTGTGATTTTGGTTAGCTAATCTATCATTTGCATTTGTACACTTTTATTGCTTACACACACTCTCATGGATTGCTTGTCACCTCCCATGTTTGATGTCTCCAACATTGACGTTTGGAAATTTAGGATGTCCATGTATTTGAAAATCCTAGGCTTGCATGTTTTCCTTGTCGCTACCAAGAAATCCTATCTTAATAATAGCAAGCATATAGAGGCCAATGCACAACCCCTTGAGGCACTTAGAAGCACGCTAAACAACGAATATCTTATGATTGTTTCTAACTGTGATTCCGCCTTTGCAGTGTGGAACACGTTGACCTCCTCCAAGCTTCAATTGCCAATCCAAACGGAGGATGAATCTAGTGGAGAATCCGAGCAACAATACTACATGGTCCAAGGGAATGACTCCCTTGAGGTATATTCGGAATCTCAATTAGATAATGATGATGCTAGTTCTTCAAGTAATGACTTTGTTGATCCCAATGCCATAAATGAAGAACTATCTATTGTATGTGAAAAATTGTTAGGAAAGTATAATCTTTTGAAAAAGAAGACTTTTGCTTTAAATAAAGAAAATGAAAATTTGTCTTCTAGACTTGATTTGGTTTTGCAAGAGAAGGAAGAGATTTCTAGTGAACGTGACTCACTTAAATCTCAACTAGACCTTGCCCTAAAGGAAAATGAATTTTTAAAATCTAAAAATGATTGCAATGAAGTTTTAAAGAAAAATGAAAACTTGTCTTCAAAAGTTGATTTTGTGTTAAAAGAGAATGATTCCTTAAAAATAAAAATTACTTCTATTTCAAAGGAATTGGAAATGATTTCTAAAAAGAATATTTCTTTACAAAATGATTTGTCTACACATGTTTGCCATGCTAGTGTAGCTTCACCTAGCTCACCTATTGCATGCACTACTTCTTCTAACATTGAAAATGATATATCTATGCTTAAGAAGAGTGTTGATTGTTTGGGCCCCACTTTGAGCCATTGTGCCAAGAACCATACACGTTTGGAATCTATGTTTCGAAAGAAACAAGTTCCATCTATGCATGTACACAAACCACGGCATACACATGCCCCTCACGGTCACATTCATCACACTTTGTATGCTCATGTGTACACTTGTACACATTGTGGACGTAAGGGCCACCTTACTAAATTTTGCTATGATAGAGTTCATGATGTAAATTTAGCAACCAAATTTGTTTGGGTTAGGAAAGGAACTAACCCCCATGGACCCAAAAGAGTATGGGTACCAAAGACTACCCCTATTGTATTTGATGTAGGTGTGGGCTCTCACTTGATGTGAGAGTGATGGTGCCTTGAGGTGGATGCGTTCCGAGCTTAAAGAGAACAATTTGGATGCATCACTTTCAAGGGGAGTTTGGTGGGAGGACCACCTTGTTTTGGAGACTTGGAGAGTTACCTTCTAGGTTTTGGTAACGATCTCTTACTCCTCATTTAAGTTTACATGCTTTTCATATTGTTGATTTTTAGCATGTTTTGATGTTTATTGATTTTTAAGTTAAATGACATGATAATTAGGCTTATGACATACATGTATAGTATTTGAGACACCCATGTTTATATGGACCCATATTTAGTGTTCTCACTTTAGTTTAGCTATCTTGTATATCATAAATCTAATGCATGTGCATTTGACAAAATAATCATATGAGTTTTTATTTTGATGCTTCATGATTTGAATATATGTTTAGATGTTTGTTTTCATTAAGACTTGGATATATACTTGTACAACTAGTGAGCCACAAATAGATTATTACATGTTTGTACTTGAACGCTCATTTGTACTCATTAGATGTACTAGTATAGTCTAGTTTTGATGATTCAAACATTTTGACTTGTATTCCCATTTTGACATGTTTTCATGTTTATGTTTAACTTCATGTATAGGTCTATCTTGTCCAAACTATTGATTATACATATACATCCTTTGAGCCACTTGCCTTCATGCATATAATTTTGTGGACTCGTTATGTTTTGGATATGTATGTATACTTTAGTTTGTACAAGACATACATATACCTTGAAGATTAAATCGTTTGGATGATTTTCATGTTTTAAGGAATTTTATATTGAGCTTAATTGTCTATTTTCATGATAATGTGTTTCACATATTCCTTATACACTCACTTTATTTTTGTTTTCTCATGATTTGTTTTCATGAGACTATGATATGGGCTTTATTGATTCCGAGTGTTTAGTGATCATGTGATTTACATAGGTTTCATGGAATATATTTTTGTTTTATTCTTTGCTTGAAGGATTTCGTACTAGTTTTTTAAATTTTCTTATAACTAGTTCGTATTCTTCATTTTGGAAGAGTTTTCAAACATATTCTATTTTTCAAACCTATTTTTGAAAACCCTTTCCATATAAGGGCGGTTGGTTGGGCGACCATGCCTTGTATGTTTATTATTGAAAATCTTTTAAAACATGTGCATGAAATGGGTGGTAGGTAATATGAGTTATACACTTGACCTTATTATAGTTTCAATTGGTATCATTGGATCTTTTCAATTGGTATCAATATTGACATTCTTTTGTTTACTTATATATTGTTTTTAAATATGTATGCTTACACTTCAATAAGTATCAATTTCGATTGGTATCTAATTTTCCATACATATATATGCTTTATTTGTGCTTATTATATCTCTATATCTTTGAGCACAAATTTTGGGTATGCTAAGCTTGATTTTTAATGCATATCATATTTCAATTGATTAGTTTTGAATTGGTACTTATACAAGCTTATGCATCATTTTATTTGGTATTTCATAAAGGGGGAGAAAATTCGTATTTTATCGTTTAATTGGTATTTTGTTTACCTTTGATTTTCACTCCCATACTTTATGATGAGAAATGATTAAAAAAAATTAATATTGATTTTATTTTGGTATCATATGTTCAAAATGAAAAATACTTACAATTGGTATCAAGATGTTTATTTGTTTACTTTCAATTGGTATTAAGAAAGAATTGGTAATCAAGATTATCTATATATTCTTCATTTTGATATCAAAATTTTGATTGGTTTCTTTAAGATTTGTTTTCAATGCCTCATTTACTTTCAATTGGCATTTCTTAAATTTTTGTTGATGTGTTCACTTTCAATTGGTATCATGATGTACTACATTGATATATTTTTTTTAATTGGTATCATGTTGATTTTACTTGGACCCTTTTGTTGATGATTGACAAAAAGGGGGAGAAGTATTTGAGTTTATATGCATGTTTTTATGTTATGCATGTTTTTATATTGGCATCAAGTATTGGTATCAATAGTGTTTGTTTTATGTTTTGTTGATATTGGTATCAAGAGTGATGATTACTAATATCTAGAAAACATAGTTTGGTTTTTTTATTGAAACATAGTTTGTTTTTTTTTTATTGGTATCAAGAGCATTATTTAAGAATATGTTTATGTAAAGAAGAAATAATTTATTTTTGTTATTAAGAGCTTGTTTTATGCATGTTGATGCATTTCATATTTGGTATCAAGAGCATGTTTTGTATTTGGTATCAAGAGCTTGTTTTATGCATATTTATGCATTTTCATGTTTCATATTCATTGCATATATTTATTGTTTATTACTATGCATGAGTTAAGGGGGAGCTTCCTTGAAGCTTAACTTTAATCCATGCATATATAACTCCATGAGTTTTGTTATCATCAAAAAGGGGGAGATTGTTGGCCCAGAGGCCTTCCACTCTAGTTTTGATGATGATTAACTCATGTAGTTATGTTTACTAATAATCTTGTGATGTTTAGTTTCAGATACTTTACCAAGACATTAGTAGGTGATTAGCTTCAACAAAGGTGTTTTGGAGCTTCTCACATGGTGATTCAAGAGCCCGAGCGTCAAAGATCATATATAGCACTCGTTGGAGTCAAGCTCGGTGGATCACGGTTTGGATCGAGTCAACTTGGAGACGGCGCTCTACAAGAAGACTTCGGTACATAGTTTAGTTTTATTTTAGATCCATTTGTTAAAGATTAGATAGTGTGGTATGCTCAAGTTCACAACACACACACGTTTCATGTTTTGGTATTGGTTTTTGATTTTTGTTTAACCGATCTTGGTTTTCATGAATAGATAGATTCATAATAAGTTTACCGGGAATCAAGAGGAGTTAGTCCAGAGCCCTTTACCGGGAATTCGGCTACACTCGTTGGTTGTATTAAGTGTTGTTGTAATTAGTTTTTAATTTCCACATTTAGTTCATTAGATTAGCCGTACACCTATTCACCCCCCTCTAGGTGTACTTTCAGATATATACAAAGAAATTGAAAAAGAGTGATAAAAGAATTGGGAAATAGTGGTATTGGTGATCTAAACTAAAATTTAAAGAAAAGAAAATTAAAACCTGAAAAACTTACTTACCTCTTCAGCGCTTGCTTACCTTTTACCCGGATCGACGATGTACCTTTGTTTGAAGGCGAGCGAAGTATGACAAATATGATCTTTCCCATTCCCGTTTTACACTATGAAATGAAAGGGACAAGATACACTACCATAGGAATGGATATCCATCACCATAAGCCATCAACGACACTTGTAAAGACAAGGCAACTTTGAGGCTATCAGAGTCATTTGGATTCACAAACAAAGAAGAGGGAAGCAAACGAAAACAAGAGTAAAGAAGACAGAGAAACTTAGATTCGATTCAAATAACAATGAAAGAAAAAATTATTTACACCGGTGTCACCCTCAGTACAAGCTTTCTCTTATTCCTCCATGAAACTCTCCTCTCCTCTCAGTTACATAAAGAAAATAAAAATTATATGAAAGAAAATAAAAAAACCTAAGTTATAAACTGCAAATTAGCCTAAATTCTACTATCTGCTTGGTCATTCCCATTTGCCTTTGAGATTGCAGGTATTTATAGGAGAAATGCAGAGGATAAAGGAGTATGAAGATAGGAGAAGCTAGATATTTCTGAATTTGACTCCTCATCTTATCTCCAAACTTAATTTGATGTGGATATTCAGTTCTGATCTGCAGCATGTTGGCGTGTTGATTGCTAAATATAACTTATCAAATGATAGAATTAAAAATAGTGATCAACTTAAAAGTTGTATCCCTTTAAATCTTCTTTCTAGATCATCTTGAATCATCAGAGTTGAGTTTTGGTAGTAAAAGTTATGATTCAAATACTAAAATATATTCAGTCAGAATCTGAGTCAAATTGCTTCTTCTCATCCGTTGATCTTCTCTCTATCCATTTATCCCTTTGGATTTTGATTCTGTATTTGACATTATCCTTAGTTGATCTTTAGTTTTAACCACTTGATTCACCAAAAAATGAATTTAACCAACTGGATTTGGGATCATCCTCCTCTAACCAAATAGATCTAGTTAAATCTAAATTTAACTGATATTTATTTATTTTATCCTCTTTCTCCCCATAATTATCTTCTGCAAAATAGATATTTAAGACAAAAATTTAGCAAATTTATTACATGATAAATATAGAAATATAATAAAGAATAATGCAATAAATGTGTGCAATCATGAACCCGTCCTTAGGGACCCGTATATTCAGAGGTGATAAACTGAACATGATAGACTAAAACACACTAAACTTCAAATCCGCTTCCATAGATAGTCGTATTAACTTGGCTGCTAGTCCATAAAGGACTACTGAGATAGACTAAATCTGGGCTCCTGTTGGTTCAGAGGGGGTTGACTGGACATAACCAACTAATAGGTCTCAGACTTGTAATCCACTGTTCAGAGGTTTAATATTAACATGACAGCAAGAACTCCCAGCCTTAATAGAGGAAAGGAGAACAAAGTTATAGACTCATCTGTTCAGAGGTGGCTGACTGAACATGACAGTTAGAGTACCACACAAGGGAGAAATCTAAGCATTCGTCGGTTCAGAGGTAATATGGACATAACAATTGAAGTTGCTAGACTCAGAGCCCTGCCGTTCAGAGGTGGCGAACTGGACATAACAGCAAAGGAGTAGTCCCTACCGAACTAGAAGATGAGACTTGGTTATCTGTCAGTTCAGAGATAATATGGACATAACCGATTGAGAAACCACCAAGCTTAGGATTTCTACCGTTCAGAGGTGACAAGTTGGACATAACGGTAAAAGAAATAATTCAACTGGGGGAAATAAGACTTGATTATAAACTCCATAGGGAATTTGATATCTCCTTCGGATGTTATTTGAAAGAAATTGTCAGAGGTATATTGTTAATGTGACAACTAGTCGAGACTGAAAAGGAAAATAATAGACCTAGAGGGGAGTCTACCAGAAACTCGCTGGGGAGTTAGAAAAGGAATTCCATAAGAGATTATATGTCAGAGGTAATCATTAACGTGACAAAAACAACTCCGTATGAGATTTAGGAGGGAAATTTGTAAGGCAGCCTATCAGAGGTGTGATGTTAATTTGACAAGGATTCGTTTACTGTTAGAGGTGTTCGAACATAACAGCAATTTGCATGGACCTATCATTCTATTGAAGAGCATGACAAGTAGGGTTTAATCTGCTGGGGATATTGATTTTATCCACCGGGGAACAAGTTTGAGTCTCATTAGCAGAGGTTAACATGATAAGTTTGGCTCGTGATTCATTTTGCAAGGAAATGAAGATTATTTTATGTGGCCTTACCAATCTATGGGCGAGAATTGGTAAGTGATTCTGGAGAGGAATGAAGTGGATCAGGTCCCTTAGGATTTTTAGCAAATCCTCAGCTGTCAACGGGTTTGATACGCCTTTACCAATTACCGTTTGAGTTGGGCTAGCCATGCTATTCCCTCAGCATGATGAGTTGTCGAGGCCTCATGTTGGGCTTAAGAGCCAACATTTTCCTCTTTCCTTGGCGTTAGAGGCGTTGGATTGTAATGTGTCTCCTGGGTTTTCACTCCGTAGATGAGCTGGGGATCCAAGGAGTGTACATGAATTCCGTGAGAATTTTATCCAGAGATTATCCTTCCTTGTGGGGACTCTGTCGACCCTTATTTTGTTTCTATGTTAGAGGGATTCTGTCGAAGGATGTGCAGAGAACCTTCTTCAATGAGTTTGGCTTGATAAGTCATCAGATAGATCCTTTGGTCGTTGGGTCGAGCTTCGATTAATCGAACAGGAGCAGGGATGTATGCCACCATTGCATATAGAAAACTAGAGAAGGGTGACAAGGTAAAAAACCGAAGTTCATGTTCTTATTTCTCTTTCATTGTAATCAGTGTTTGATTGGCTCGACACTGGTTGATGGTGAAATGACCCGTTAGAGAAAGAAAGAAGCTTCTCCTTGGCACTCCTCCAAACATCTTGGATCTGAAAGTTCTGATCAGAGGTATAGTGTTAACCTAATCAGAAGAAGGATCCTCTCAAGGATAGTGAAAAACACCTAGAGGGGGGGTGAATAGGTGTTAGTGCTAATCTAAGAAACTAAATGCAAACTAAGTGCGCTAAATGCGGAAGCTAATGCAAATTATGCACAAACTAATACAATACAACAAGTATAGCCGAATTCCCCTTGCGAGGCTCTGGACTAACTCCCCTTGATTCCCCTTGAAATGGGTTGAGGTGCTATGTGAAGCTCTTGTTGGATGAGTATAAGTTAGGCACACACACACAAGCAATCCAAGCAATATAAAATACACACAATCAAGCCAAGCATATAAGAATGAATAGCAATGTGAATAAATGCAAGGCAATATGAAATATGCACAACACAAGCAAATATGATATGATATGAATATGATGCTTTGCACAAATATAAGAGAGAGAGTTAGAGAGACAATGGATCAATACGCAAATACCAAGATTTGTTTCGAGGTTCGAGCACCTTGCTCTACATCCCCGCCTACACCACCGTGTAGGATTTCCACTATCTCAACTCCCACCGAGGGAACCTCTACCGAAGAGGATTTCTTACAACCCAAGGAGTACCAAACTCCTCTCTCAATACAAACCACAACACCTTACACTAGAGGTGTCAACCAACAACCACACCTCTACCTAAGAGGCTTACAAACACAATCCCAATCACCTCACACTTGAGGGATCCAAACCAATACCACTCCGATCACCTCTACCGAAGAGGGATTCACAAATAAAAGGAGGGTTATAACACAAGAGGTTTACAACAACAACCTCAAACTCTCTCTTTCTTTTTTTCCACAAAACAAAGATCCTAATAGTTTAGGATAGAAGATATGGCTCAAGTGTGGAAACAATGTGTTTTGGAAAACAAGAACTCAAAGAAAAACACTTGGGAAATTTCTTGTAAAAGATAAAGAATGAAAGCCAATACAAAAATCCCAAATTCCAATTTCTTTGATTTTTCCAAAACCCAAAAACACAAAGAATAAATCTTGTTAGCACTTAAAACTCTTTTAAAACTCTTTTAATCACTTTAGAAAACTGGTATTTTTCTTCTTGAAAAACTTGGCCAAAATCCCCAAAGAGATGGGGTTTATATAGCCCCTAGAAAAAACTAGCCGTTAGGCTGATGTGGCAGTCTGACCAACTGCCGGTCGACCGGCCCGGTCGACCGCCAACGGTCAAAAATGTGACCGGTTGGCAGCAGCGGTCGACCGGTCCGGTCGACCGAAAATTCCCGAGAGCAGAGCTCTCAACTCGGTCGACCGGTCCGGTCAACCGACTACATGTGTCGCCAGCGTGCACGATTGTGCACATCGGTCGACCGATCCGGTCGACCGGCCACTTGGTGCGGTCGACCGGTCCGGTCGACCGAACTGGCCTGGCAGGCACAGTGCAGGGTCAGAAAAACAGTGTAAAATATTTTCTAAAAATCTTTTAACACTTCTAAAAAATTCACAAAATTTGTTTTATCATTTTATATTAAAACATACACCTGTGATAAAAATTTCAAGACAATATATCAACATATTAATTTATTTTTGTGTCTTGCAAATTTTATCAAAAACAAAACTTGTATTTTTATCAAACTTGATTTTTCCAAAACATGAATAGGGATATCAAAATAAGTTTGTTTAGCAAGTTAAACCATGTATGTATAACTAGAACACATTTACTATACATATAAAACATGTAAACTTGTTTTGATCAACTATTCATAAAAACCAAATATCAAATCATAAAACGTGTGTGTTTTGTGTTCACTTGAGCATATCAACTAAACTCAGCTTTACAAATGGATCTAAAACACAAACTCTAAACTAGATACCTAAGTCTTCTTGTCGATCTTCTATCTTCAAGTAGACTAAGTCCAAACTCCGTGATTCTCCAAGTGCAAAGGTATGATCTTTAAGCTTTGGCACCGGAATCACCATGATAAGCTTCTAATCATCTTGTTGAAGCTAATCACCAACTAATATCCTGTTAATGATCTGAAACTTAGAAACACAAGAATATTAGTAAACATAACTACATGAGTGTTGATCATCATCAAAACTAGAGTGGAAGGCCATTGGGCCAACAATCTCCCCCTTTTTGATGATGACAAAACTCATGGAGTTATATATGCATGGATTAAAGATAAGCTTCAAAGAAGCTCCCCCTTAACTCATGCATCACAATAAACATAATAGATATGCAATGAAAGCACATGATACTAAACAAAAGCATGCATCATATCTTATTATTTATCTCTATGCATGAACTTGGTATATGCAAAAACACAATCATGCATATATAAAAACAAAACTCAAATTCTTCTCCCCCTTTTTGTCAATCATCAACAGAGGGGTAATCAAAACCATAAATAAAACGAGGGGTAAAAATCTTTCTCCCCCTTTTTGTCAATCAAAACAATGCAAACAATGTTCTCCCCCTTTTTGTCTAAAACAAAAACAAAATCAATAAGGGGTGACTACAAACATGATATCAATTAAAAAATATGTCAATGAAGCATCTTGATACCAATAAACAAGGATCAATATATGTTATATGCTATATACATTCATGAAGAGGAAGACGCTAAGTTAGCTTCCCTACACATATGCATTACATGAAGAAGGGATGACAAGCCCCAATTCACATAACACATATTATGTAATGCATAAGAGGAGATGTGAAGCTCCCCCTACACACGTGTACCATATAAAGAAGAGATGTTAAGCTCCTCAATACACAATACACTCAACATGAATCTATATGTAAGAGAGATGTTAAGCTCTCCTTGCATATAGGCAATACAAAACACAAGTTCATATCAAATATTTTTTTTTTTTTTTTTAAAACCAAAATCTTGATAAGCAAGCATATAGTATATAATATACGTGTGTAAATCAAGCACAAAAGATCACATATATGTATGAAAAGATAATATCAATTGAAGTAGATGCATACATACATGAAAGAACAAAATATGAGTATATACAACATGAATCAAATTGATACCAATTGAAAATATCTAATGATACCAATTGAAAATATTTTACCAATTGAAAAGATTTTACATAGAAACATTGATACCAATTGTAAGAATTGTTCATTTTAAAACATATAAACAATTTTTTTTTTTTAATTTTTTAATCATAAAGTGTGGGAGTACAAATACCAATTGAAATACAAAATCATATTTTCTCCCCCTTTATGAAATACAAACTAAAGTCATGCATAGCCTTGATAACAATTTAAAAGTAATCAATTTAAACAAAATTGAAACTCAAGCACTAGCATAAACACAAACATATATATGTATGAAAGATAGATATCAATAGAAATTGATATACTTGGAATTTAAAGCATACATACATACAAAACATATATGAGTATACAAGAAGATCAAAATGATACCAATTGAAAGAGTTCAATGATACCAATTGACATAACAATAAGTTCAAGTGTATACATCATATTATCTACCACCCAATCATAATTCAAGTTTTAAAGATTTTCAATTTAGGGCATACATGAACATGATCTCCCATCCTACCGCCCTTTGAAGGTAGGGGTTTTCAAAGATAGATTTGAAAATGTAATTTTGTTTGAAAATCACTACCAAAATGAAGAACACCGCAACTAGTTAAATGGAAAACTTGTTAACTAGCACGAAATCCTTCAAGCAAGGAATAAAACAAAAATGAAATTCACATGATAATCATCACTCTAACCAATAAAGCATAACTCATGAGAAACAAAACATGAGCAATAGATATGAGTGTACAAATAATATGTGAAGATCATAATCATGAAAAATATTTCATTAAGCTCAATTATTCCTTAAAACATAATTCCATCAAAAACATGAAAAATCATATAAAACTACTTATTTAATGTTCAAGGCATATGTATGTCTAATACAAGCTAAAATATACATACATATCCAAAACTCAACGAGTCCACTAGATATATGCATTAAGGCACGTGGCTCAAAATGATGTATATGTATAAGATTAGTTTGAACTAGGTAGACATATACATGAAGTTAAACATAAATACATGAAACATGAAAAACTAAATTTTCATCACAACAAATTTCATTTCAAGGTATATGTATGAATTGTCAAACATGAAGTATACATACATATCCCTAAACACAATTGAGTCCAAATATAGATTTGCATGAAAGGCAAATGACTCAAGGGGTATACATGTATATCTTAAAGTTTGGCAAAATGCACATATACATGAAATGGAAACTCATATTCATCAAAACATATTCAAAAATGGGAATACAAGTTTAAAATGTATGAATCATCAAAACTAGACTATACTAGCACATCTAATGGGTTCAAATAAGCATTCAATTCCAACTATATATAGATTTATTTGTAGCCCACTCTATGTACAAGTATATAACTAGTCTTAATGAAGACTAACACTTAAACATATATTCAAAACATTACGCATCAAAAACACATATAAAAAATCATCATGATAAAACTAAAACATGATTACTATGTAAATTCACATGTATTAGATTCATGATGTACATTATAGCTTAAACAAAAAGTGAGAACACTAAGTATGGGTTCATATAAGCAAGTGTGTCTCAAAAACTATACATGTATGTCAAGGATCTAATAAACATGTCATGTACATACTAATCCATAGACAATGAAAACATGCTATATAACAAATGAATATGAAAGCATGTAAATAAATAATACGGAGTTAGGAATCGTTACCAAAACCTAGAAGGCAACCTCCTTGTCTCCAAAACTTGGTGGTCCTCTCCACCATCTCTTCCCTTGAAAGTGATGCATCCAATAGATTTCCTTTAAGTCCGGAACGCATCCACTCCAAGGTGTCATCACTCTCACGTCATGTGAGAGCCCACACCTACATCAAAAACAATAGGAGGGGTGGTCTTTGGTACCCATACTCTTTTGGGTCCATGGGGGTTAGTCCCTTCTCTAACCCAAACAAATTTCTTTGCTAAATTATCAACATGTAATCTATCATAGCAAAATTTAGCAAGGTGGCCCTTACGTCCACAATGTGTACAAGTGTACACATGAGCATACATGTGAGAAGTGTGTCCATGAGGAGCATGTGTATGCCGTGTAGGGTGTGCAAGAATAGAAGGAACTTGTTTCTTTCGAACCAAGGTTTCCAACCGTGAGTGGTTCATGGCACATTGGCTCATAGTGGAGCCCAAACAATCTACTCTCTTCTTAAGCATACAAATATCATCATTAATCTTAGAAGAAGAGGTACATGCATTAGGTAGTCTAGATGATGAGGCTACACTAGCATGGCAAACATGAGCATCAATCTTTTTATGCAAAACCTCATTTTTCTTCAAACAAGCATTTAATTCATTTGAAATGGAAATAATTTTATTTTTTAAATCAACATTCTCTTTTAAAACAAAATCAATTTTTGAAGATAAGTTTTCATTTTTCTTCAAAAGAACATGGCAATCATTTTTATTTTTCAAAAACTCATTTTCTTTAAGTGCAAGACCAAGTTGAGATTTTAATGAATCCCTTTCATTAGCAATCTCCTCTTTCTCTTGCAAAACAACATCAAGTCTAGCAATCAAATTTTTATTTTCATTATTAATGCCTAGACTCTTCTTTTTCAACAAGTTATATTTTTCTATTAGTTTTTCACAAACAATAGATAGTTCTTCATTTAAGGCATAGGGATCAACATAATCATTTGAAGAACTAGCATAATCATTACTATCTAGTTGAGATTCCGAATGTACCTCAAGGAGTCATTCCCTTGGACCATGAAGCATTGTGATTCGGACTCTCCACTAGTCTCCTCTTCTTGTCGGATTTGTGCTTGAAGCTCGGAGGTGGTGGTGGTTGTCAATTTGTTCCACACTACAAAAGCGGAATCAAAGTTAGAAACACACATAAGATAATCTTTAGGTAATGTGCTTCTAATAGCCTCTAGGGCTTGTGCATTGGCCCCTATATGATTGCAATCACCAAGATAACATCTCTTGGTGGCCGCAAGGAAAACATGCAAACCTAGGGTCTTTAGGTACATGGACATCCTATACTTCCAAACATCAATGTTGGAAGGGTCAAAGCTAGGAGGGGTCATGAAGTCCATGGTAAACTATATATGAATATGCAAACAAACAAATGCAAGTGAGATTAGCAAGCAAATGGATCACTCCTAGGATGTTAAGCCTAAGTATCAGGAGCACAAGCTCTGATACCAATTGAAAAACACCTAGAGGGGGGGTGAATAGGTGTTAGTGCTAATCTAAGAAACTAAATGCAAACTAAGTGCGCTAAATGCGGAAGCTAATGCAAATTATGCACAAACTAATACAATACAACAAGTGTAGCCGAATTCCCCTTGCGAGGCTCTGGACTAACTCCCCTTGATTCCCCTTGAAATGGGTTGAGGTGCTATGTGAAGCTCTTGTTGGATGAGTATAAGTTAGGCACACACACACAAGCAATCCAAGCAATATAAAATACACACAATCAAGCCAAGCATATAAGAATGAATAGCAATGTGAATAAATGCAAGGCAATATGAAATATGCACAACACAAGCAAATATGATATGATATGAATATGATGCTTTGCACAAATATAAGAGAGAGAGTTAGAGAGACAATGGATCAATACGCAAACACCAAGATTTGTTTCGAGGTTCGAGCACCTTGCTCTACATCCCCGCCTACACCACCGTGTAGGATTTCCACTATCTCAACTCCCACCGAGGGAACCTCTACCGAAGAGGATTTCTTACAACCCAAGGAGTACCAAACTCCTCTCTCAATACAAACCACAACACCTTACACTAGAGGTGTCAACCAACAACCACACCTCTACCTAAGAGGCTTACAAACACAATCCCAATCACCTCACACTTGAGGGATCCAAACCAATACCACTCCGATCACCTCTACCGAAGAGGGATTCACAAATAAAAGGAGGGTTACAACACAAGAGGTTTACAACAACAACCTCAAACTCTCTCTTTCTTTTTTTCCACAAAACAAAGATCCTAATAGTTTAGGATAGAAGATATGGATCAAGTGTGGAAACAATGTGTTTTGGAAAACAAGAACTCAAAGAAAAACACTTGGGAAATTTCTTGTAAAAGATAAAGAATGAAAGCCAATACAAAAATCCCAAATTCCAATTTCTTTGATTTTTTCAAAACCCAAAAACACAAAGAATAAATCTTGTTAGCACTTAAAACTCTTTTAAAACTCTTTTAATCACTTTAGAAAACTGGTATTTTTCTTCTTGAAAAACTTGGCCAAAATCCCCAAAGAGATGGGGTTTATATAGCCCCTAGAAAAAACTAGCCGTTAGGCTGATGTGGCAGTCTGACCAACTGCCGGTCGACCGGCCCGGTCGACCGCCAACGGTCAAAAATGTGACCGTTGGGCAGCAGCGGTCGACCGGTCCGGTCGACCGAAAATTCCCGAGAGCAGAGCTCTCAACTCGGTCGACCGGTCCGGTCGACCGACTACATGTGTCGCCAGCGTGCACGATTGTGCACATCGGTCGACCGATCCGGTCGACTGGCCACTTGGTGCGGTCGACCGGTCCGGTCGACCGAACTGGCCTGGCAGGCACAGTGCAGGGTCAGAAAAACAGTGTAAAATATTTTCTAAAAATCTTTTAACACTTCTAAAAAATTCACAAAATTTGTTTTATCATTTTATATTAAAACATACACCTGTGATAAAAATTTTAAGACAATATATCAACATATCAATTTATTTTTGTGTCTTGCAAATTTTATCAAAAACAAAACTTGTATTTTTATCAAACTTGATTTTTCCAAAACATGAATAGGGATATCAAAATAAGTTTGTTTAGCAAGTTAAACCATGTATGTATAACTAGAACACATCTACTATACATATAAAACATGTAAACTTGTTTTGATCAACTATTCATAAAAACCAAATATCAAATCATAAAACGTGTGTGTTTTGTGTTCACTTGAGCATATCAACTAAACTCAGCTTTACAAATGGATCTAAAACACAAACTCTAAACTAGATACCTAAGTCTTCTTGTCGATCTTCTATCTTCAAGTAGACTCGGTCCAAACTCCGTGATTCTCCAAGTGCAAAGGTATGATCTTTAAGCTTTGGCACCGGAATCACCATGATAAGCTTCTAATCATCTTGTTGAAGCTAATCACCAACTAATATCCTGTTAATGATCTGAAACTTAGAAACACAAGAATATTAGTAAACATAACTACATGAGTGTTGATCATCATCAAAACTAGAGTGGAAGGCCATTGGGCCAACAGATAGTACTTCTTCAAGAATCTGCCATTGATCGGCATCATGAGTGCATCACCGTTTAGAGTTATAAGGCGATATGCCCCATTTGAATAGACTGACTCTACTACAAATGGTCCTTCCCATTTGGGCTGAAATTTGCCTTTGGTTTTGTGCGTCATGATCATGGGTCGTCTGATGATTAAAACCAAATCCCCTTTTGGAATGCCCCTGCTTTACCTTCTTATTGAAGGCTTTTGAGATTCGATTTTGGTACAATTCAATGTGTTACTGAGCTTATGGTCGCTTTTCATCTAGGGCTTCGAGTTCTTGAATACATAAACGATCATTGTCTTCCTTGGTCATCATAGTAGCTAAGGCGACCCATAATGACGACATCTGGATTTCTAGCGGTATGACTACCTCACACCCATATACAAGAGCAAAAAGCATATTGCTTGTCGGGGTTCGGATCGTGATTCGGTAGGCCCAAAGACATTCACTAAGCTTCTCATTCCAATCTTGTTTGCTTGATGAAATGAATTTCTTGAGCAGCTTGATAATTGTCTTATTGAATGCTTCCGCTAGCCCATTAGCAACAAGATTATAAGTAGTTGATGCCACATTCTGAATCTGATAGTTATTGCAAAACTAATAGAATGCTTGGCTTGCAAATTGAGGACCATTATCATGAATAATTCGCATGGGGACACCAAATTGATGGATGACATGGTGTTTAATAAAATTGACCACGTTGGAAGTTTTAACTTCAATAACTGGTATAGCCTCTGCCCACTTTGAAAAATAATCGGTTATTGCTAAGATGACCGATGACCTTTTATTGACGAGGGGCTGATAGGTCCTACTACGTCCATTTCCCATGCTTCGAATGGCCACGAAGCAACCGTTGGATGAAGTAGCTCCGGAGGTTGATGTATAAAGTCTGCGTGGATTTGGCAGGCTTTACATCTCTGTGCATATTTGATGGCATCGGCTACCATGGTTGGCCAATAGTAGTCAAGTCTGTGCAATCGATCCTTGAGTCTCGGACCTGGTTGATGAGCCCCGCATACACCATCATGCGCCTCTTTAAGCACTTCTTGCGCCTCCGAATTAGAGAGACAACGGAGCAGGATGCTGTCATATGAGCGACGATAGAGTGTCTTTACTATCGGATCATAGTAGAAACGGAGAGACCTTCATCGAATCGAAGCGACTTCTTTAGGGTTATCCGGTAATATACCATGCAGAGAATAATCAATGAGGGGGAACCGCCAATCTTTTGGTTCGAAATCTATTGAAGTTACATGACTTTCTTGGTTTCCAACACATGCTTAGGACAAACAAGGTGTCGAGTAGCCACTGTAAGATGATATGTTGTGTCGATCGGTAAGGCCAATGTAGCTGCTAGTGCAGCCAAAGCGTCAGCCCTAGTATTTTGGGATCGGGACACGTGATCGATGTAAAAGCCATCAAATAAATTAGCCATTTTGATGACTGCATGGTAATAAGGTACCAAATCTTTGTGGCGAACCTCGTATTCTCCCTTAACTTGATTGACAATCAGTTTTGAATCACCATATGCTTCAAGGTAGCGCACCCCCATTTCATGAGCGAGTTGAAGGCCGATGAGTATAGCATTATATTCTGCTACATTGTTGGAAAATGATTTCGTCAATGAAAACACCCTAGAAGAACATGATTTTGTGGTGAGATAAATACAACCCCCACACCAGCAATAGTCTTGCCTTTAGGACTTGTTCTTGATGCTCGATCAAAGAACATCTTCCATACTTCATCCCCTGAAATCATATTAGATTTGAAAATATTATCTGGGATCTCTTCATGAAGTTTTGAGCTCTCTGGAACCGGATGAGCGGTCAGGAAGTCTGCAAGCGCTTGACCTTTTACTGCTTTTTGAGGGACAAGAGCATGTCGTACTGGGATAGGAGAATGGCCCATTTAGCTAATCTTGAATTCAACGATCCTGGTTTTGTCATGAGAATACGCAAAGGGTTAATTCTAGAAATGACATGTGTGATTTGGCCGACCAAGTAATGTCGCGTCTTTTGAATAGTAAAGACAAGAGCTAAACATTCTCGATAGGGTTATACCGGGACTCAGCTCCTATCAGGGTCCTACTTAGATAGTAAATGCTTGTTCATGACCTTCATCATTCTTTTGAGCAAGCAGAGGGCCAAGAGAGTGGTCCATAACTTTCACATAAAGCAGCAATGGTTTTCCTGAGGTGGGAGCCACTAAGACTGGAGGTTCTGTGAGGTATCTTTTGATATCCTCGAAAGCTTCTTGACAGGCTTTATCCCATACAAAAGAGAACCCTTTTTCATAAGTCGAGTGAATGGTTGATAACAGCCTGAAAGATTTGTGATGAATCTTCTGATATAGGCCAACCTGCCTTGCAGACCCCTAAGATCTTTGAGATTCTTAGGTGGATGCGCGTTTTAGATAACTTTGACCTTGTCCGGGTCAAGATGAATTTCTTTTGACGTGACAATGAATCCTAAGAACTTGCCACTTGAAACCCCTAAGAAGAATTTCGTTGGATTCATTTTCAGCTGATGCGCTCGCATTATATCGAACATTGTTTTCAAGTCATGAAGATGATCATTCTTATCGTGACATTTGACAGCAATGTCGTCAACATAATATTTCACCATCTTTCGGAGATGTTCATGAAAAATTGTACTCATCGCACGTTGATAAGTTGCTCCTGTGTTCTTTAGTCCAAAGGGTATCACGGTGTAGCAGTATACCCCCAACGGTGTCCAGAATGAAGTATGTTTATCGTCTTCTGGGTGCATCTTGATTTGGTTATATCCTGAGAAGCCATCCATAAAAGACATTCTCTCAAAGCCACAGGTATTGTCGATCATGACGTCAGTGATAGGCAACAGGAACTCATCTTTAGGACAGGCTGCATTGAGATCACGATAGTCAATAAATACCCAGATTTTTTCATTCTTTTTAAGAACGGGGACAATATTAGCAACCCAATCTGAATGTTACTCTTCCCGTATGAAACCACATGCGATGAGTTTATGAACTTCAGCTTCAGCCTCCATAATATCGGGACGAAATAGTCGTTGTTGTTACTTCACTTGCTTGATGTCAGGTTTGATATTTAGACGATGCATGACTACTTGTTAATCAAGTCCGAGCATATCTTCGTAATTCCATGCAAAGACATCGATATACTCTCGTACGAGTGTTATCAATTCTTCTCTCTCTGTAAGTGATAGACTCACTTATAGAGATGGGTTTAGGGTGATCTTGACTACCCAAATTAACCTGAATCACCTTGTCTTCAGTAGAGGGTTCGCATTGTTCGAATCATTTTTCCTACTGACAATCCAGTTGTTGAGCCCATAGTTCAGCATCAAATGTTTCAATAGTCTTTCCATGCTCCAATTGACTGATCGAAGTCATATTAACGGAGAGATTCTTGAAAAGCATTCCCGTACTAACATCTGACTCCTACTCAATGGAAGAGGCAGAACGTGACAGGATTGATTTGTTGTATTCGGATTGAAACGAAGTGGGAGGTGGGGGTGTAACATATCCCTACCCCCTGTGTGTTTTATCATAGTAATTTGCAGGTTTCCCCTTCGGCACGAAGTTATGTAGAAAACCGCGTCGTCCTTTTTCGAAATTCAAGCCACTTCCACGCTGTAGGTTGTATCCCATTTTTCTCATCATATGCTGTGCTGATTGTGCATAATGAAAAAATTGCGGGGGTTCTGAGTCTGAACTCGAGTCTATGACCACAGACTTTTGCAATTGGGCCTTACCAAAGACTATTCGTGATTGACTCCTTTTGGATGGAGGGACCACTAAGACGGACCCTTCCACACACTCCACAGACGTATTTGTCATGCTTGGTTTGTACAAAGGCATGTGTAGAGAGCTATTGTCGATAGATTCAAGCAATTTGACACTCGCAAGATAATCAGAGATAATATTATCATTAATCACCTATTCATCATCATCATCCTCAGAGGGATTGTTACATTGAGGAACACTGAAACATACTACGATTGGTTCACAGGCCAATGATTGCACACATTTATTGCATTATTCTTTATTACACTCCTACATTTATCGTGTAATAAATCTGCTAATTTTCTTATCTTAAATATCTATTTGCAGAAGATAATAATGAAGAGAAAGGGGATTAAACCAATTAAAATTGGATTTAACTAGATCTATTTAGTTAGCTGAGTATGATCCCAGATCTAGTTAGAACAAATCAAGGATTGGGGCAAATGTTCAGCTGAAGATCAGAGCAAATCAGAAAGATAACACCAAATGGAAACCGATAAAATTCAGTTTTCTATAAATCTATTTTGCTTAGCTAAAGATCAACCAGGGATAATATCAAACACAGAGAGATAAATGGATAGAAAGAAGATCAACGGATGAGATGAAGCAAGTTTGACTCAGATTCTGACTGGATACATTTTAGTATTTGAATCATAACTTTCGCTACCGAATCTCAAATCTGATGATTCAAGATGATCCAGAAAGAAAACTTACAGGGCTACAACTCTTATGTTGATGACTATTTCTAATTCTATCATTTGATAAGTGGATATTCAGCAATCAACACGCTAACAAACTGCAAATCAAAACTGAATATTCACATCAAATCAAATTTGAAGATAAGGGGAGGATTCAAATTCAGAAATAGCCAGCTTTTCCTATCTTCATACTCCTCTAACCTCTACATTTCTTCTATAAATACCTGCAATCTCAAAGGAAAAGACGACAGCCAAGAAGAATCATTATCCTGCACACTTTGCACAATCAATCTTAAGGGCTTGTCTTATAAACAAGATAAGGTGGAGAAGTCATTATCCTCCCTTAGCCCACAAACAATCTCCTCACTCACTAACCAAAGCCTAACTAAAATGAGTAGACGTTAGCCCTAGGGACATCTCGGACTTAATTAGGAGATTATCCTAAGGGGGAATGTGTTAGAATTTGACTTCTGCCAAATCAGTGTCTAAGGAAAGGGATTGAGGGGCGAAACCCCGAAGGCTGGTGGTTTAACTTAATTAGGCCCGTCGCTTTTGCGCAGAATCCTCCCACCAATCTTGCCCTGACCTGGCTGATTAGCTTGTGGTCAAAGTCTGCATTATACCTCCCTTGGACAGTCTAACCAGTTAGGAGTCGTCTAGGTCAAAAGTCTTACCCTAACTTAGTTTAGAATTTTTTTCTTTGTTTGCTTATTTGTTTGTGTTTTATTGTGTGATATGACTTATAACAATAATTTTACCAATTTTAATGGTAATCCATATTACACTTTATTTTTGGATATTACCAATCCGGCATATCATAACTTTAACCAACCTAGTGTGTCGGATTGGTCTTATCCGAATCAATATAACCCATGCCCCCAATCTTATAACCATAGTTTCCAGAATAATTTTAACTCTTCACAGAGTCAATGGGGAGTCACCTCCCCCGAGTCCAATTTTCAACCAACTTGTCCTCCTTATCCACCTTATCCACAATATTTCCAAGATTAATACTCAGTTCCACCAGTCCAAAATAGAAAACCATTAATTTTGGAAATGCGTGAGTCCAAACAACACTCACAAAATCTGATGGACTCACAATTTCACCACAAATTTCAAAACAACACTTCATCTTTTCAAGTCCAATCACAACAAAACGATGAACTAATCAACTATGAAAAAACGCTCGTAATCATGACATAGACATGATGGTCCAAACTTTACGTTCTCACCATTTGACCATTTCTGATGTCCCTAACCATTCTGTTAGAGCCAAAGAGTCATATTGTTTTGAAAAAGAAGGTTCCATTTTAGCACAATCATTTGAACTTGCCCAAACTCTATATTTTGAAAATGACATTGACAGTTTGGCAAGTTATCCTTTTCTTGAAATTGAACTTGAGAATGAATATGATCCTAAACCTCAACTTAGTGATTCAATTCTACTTCCTGATTCAATAATGACTCCGGTGTCTTCACCTGATTTCAATCTTTTTCCTGAGTCAACATTGGATCTTGTGCCAATTCATCATGAAATTGAATCACCCATCTTTGATGATCATCATATTGAACTTGATCAATTTCATACTTTTGAAAGTCCCATTGACAAATTGGCAAGTTCTCATTTTTATGAAATTGAACTCAATGAGAAATTTGACCTAGATTCTCAAATTTGTGATCGAGTTCAAATTCTCAAATCAATATTGACTCCTGTTTTGTTACCCGACTTGAGTAATATTTTAGAGTCAGTTTTGATTCCCAGACCTGTCATTCTTGAATTTGAATCACCAATATTAAGTCACATTCCATTGTGGGAAAATGAATGTGGACTTGAGTTTCAACTTCTTGATTTGGACCCACTTCCTGAACCGATCTCGACTCCTAAACCTTTACTTGACTTAAGTCACTTTCATGAGTCGGTATTAGTTCTCATACTTCCTAAGTCCAAGTCAATCATTCCATCTTTTCACACTCTATTTTGGATAAGGCAGTTGACAAAATTGACTCCGAAATTAATTATGAAATTTGAAAATTAGATGGGGTTAAATTTTTAACAAAAACTGTTCATATAAACATCATTTTAGTGGGTTATATAAGAGAGATTTTTGGTGGGTTCCTCCGAACTCCACGAAAATTCGATTGGGCCGCATTTCGTGGACCAATCAGACCACCACCGGAACCACCACCTTAAGGTAATATTTTTTTTCCCTTTCTTCTTTTCATGCGTCTATGCATTAATTCATACATTAAGGATAATGCATGAGATAGGTGTGGGGGAGGGTCTAACATAACTTAGTTTTTTTTCTTTTAAAAAAAGAAAATAAAAAAATTATTAACATTTTCTTTACTTTTAAAAACTTTTGAAAATATATTTTGACATATTTTTTGTAAGAAATTAAGTCAATTTTAAGGAATAGGAGAATCATAATTAGGATTTCTTATACTTGATCAAAATAAGATTATTTATTTGATTTCTAAGGATAGGAAGAAAGTTTGTGAAAGTAATTTAGTCTTGATCTTTACCTTGAAGAAATATGCACACCATATACACTTACACACTTAGGGTTCAAAAACAAAGATTCTTATGCCTTATGAAAAAAAAAAAAGAAAAAAGAGAAAAAATATATCTATGAAAGATGAACAAATCTATTTATTGATTAGCTAGGTGCTTTGGCCTAAGTAAGCCTTGGTATTTATGCGAAAGATGATTAGATAAGTTTGAGAAAAAAAATATATATATAAAAAATCCTCTGATTAAGCTGGGTATTTGTGCCTAATATAGTATAAGTATTCACGCCTAAAAGTGGTTCATATAATAAAATCCTTAATTTTGTGGCCTTGTTTGCTCGAGTCCTTAAGTCCTTGGGGTGTTTTCTCACCCGGTGCCTAAGACTGTTTGGTTTGGGAGTCATCGATTAATGGCTCGTTACATGGGCAGATTAGAAAGCCTAATAGAACTAAGGAATAATACCACCAAAATATATATATATATATATATATATATATATATATAAATAAATAAGGCATAAGAGTTAGAGTTAAAGAATCCTTAGTCAAAATTTTCACGGTCACAAGATGCATATGACTTAGGGTAAAGTAATAGACTAGATGAGAAGTACAATTTGACTCCTTACTTTGATTGATAACAAATTTTGAATAGAAACTAAGTTTAGGAATGAAAATTCGGTTTTCCTATAACTTATAGATTACTTAAACTTACAAAAATATTTCAAATAATTTTCTCTTTCAAAATGCTTTTCGAAAATACTAACTCTTTGTTACTCTTTCTTTATGGATTTTGTGGGTGCAATCCACTGAAAACCCTCGCGAGACAAAACTCGTCCTCTAGGGGAAACCTAGAAGTTTAACGGCTTGTTGTACATGCTCAGTGTAATCGCGTAACCTGCGAAAGTGGTCAAATAATCTTTGGTTTAGTTTTGTTGATTTGCTCGAGGACGAGCAAAAGATAGGTGTGGGGGTGTGATTGCACACATTTATTACATTATTCTTTATTACACTCCTACATTTATCGTGTAATAAATCTGCTAATTTTCTTATTTTAAATATCTATTTTGCAGAAGATAATGTTGGCCCAAGGTTACAATCACCCGGTTTTTAAGTTTTGATGATTACAAAACATATATAATTATTTGTACTAATCATATTTTAGTGTTTAAGTGTGTTTCAGGGTTCTAAGGATTCAAGAGGTGTTCTTCCCTAAAGGAAGGTATTTTTGACTCAAGTTGACTCAATTTGGGTTCAAGGTTTCAAGCATACAACCTTCCATATGGAGAAGCCCTAATTTGAAGATCATGTAGTCACCTAGAATCTTTGTAAGAATTAGTTTGTTAAAGAATGAGGTTATGATAAGTTGGCTCAAGAAAACACACACACACACTTTCATTTTTCAAAATACGGTTTTTGTTTTGGATAGTTGGATTAGGTGCATGTCTTGGTTATTATACATGTCTCTAAATATTTTATATTTTTACAACTTGTTTATATCATGTATACCAACCCTTATAGCATGCTACTTAATCATATAGCCATTTAAAATTATTTAAAAATTCTTCTAAGTTCAAAATTTTTCCTATAAAAATTCTGTTTCAGGCCCAACGATCGACCGGGCGGTCGACCGGCTCTAGTTCAGGCCTGATCGGTCGGCCGCAATGGTCGACCGGGCCTTGTGGCTTTGGCGTGCACGTTTGTGCACGTCTGCCGGTCAACCGGACCGGTCGACCGACTGACTGACCCTTGCTCTCGGGTTTTGTCAGTCGACCGGGCCAGTCGACTGACAGAACAAAGACTTGTTTTTTGTTTAGCCTCCGGTCGATCGACCGGTCGACCGAGTCCAACGACTAGTTGCCAGTTAGACTGCCGGTCGACCGTGCCGGTCGACCGACAGCCGCCAGTAGCCCCAACGGCTAGTTTCTTGAGTTTTGTTTTCTTGATTTGATTGTGATATTTGTGTCAGCTATCTCTGAATTTCTGGAGGCTAATTCCTGACCTATTAACCTACTTTAAATGATGATTTGCTCATGGCAAATCCCTATAAATAGATGGCATTGGTCCCTTGTTAAAATCAAGAAAAATCCCCATTGTTTTCAAGTTTCCAAAAGAAAGAAAAGTTTTTAAAGTTCTCACTTTCTAAAGTGCATTTTTGGTTGAAGTTTTTCAGTTGTTTTCAAGCTATTTCTTACTACTTTACAACTGATTTTCTCACTTCACTTCTTGAGCCAAAAATCTTTCTCATTCTATAAGGAGTTGTAAGAGAGAAGTTTGTGGTCTTTTTGATCACCTTGTTACTTGTACTTTCTTTGTGTTGAGATCCCTCTTGTGTAGAGGATTGGATTGGTGGGAGTTCGGTACTCCAGTCCTGTGTAGACCTCTTATAATTCCCTTTGCGGATTTATTGGAAATCCTTCACGGTGGTGGAGGCGGGGACATAGAGCGGTAGCTCGAACCTCAAAATAAATTCCTTGTGTTTGCGATTGGTTTCCTTATTGCTTTTTATTACTTTACATTTCTATCTTGTGATATCTCTTATTTGCACCTCATTGCACCCATTTCATTTACTTACATTTTTCGGTCTTTACTCATCTCAACAAGAAAGCAGCGCCTCAACCCATAATCTAGAGGAATCAAAGAGGAGAAGTTCTAGAGCCCTTCACGGGGAATTCGACTTCAATTTCTTATTTTGAGTGACCGTTGCATCATATATACATACTTGTTTAAAAAGATCATTAGATTAGCATTAACACCTATTCACCCCCCCTCTAGGTGTTTTTCATTTGGTATTAGAGCTTTGGTCTCTAGGCTCTTGGCTTAACAACCTTAGAGAGATCCTATATTGCTAATCACTCTATTCATTTTTCATCCTCATACACTTAGTAAAAATGGCCGAAGGAATTAAGACCCCACCCAAGTTTGATGGCCTTAACTTTCCCATATGGAAGGTTAAGATGACCGTGTTTTTGCAATCCTTAGGGAGCCGGGTTGCAAAGGCGGTGACCAAACCTTTTAGTGCACCCCTTGGTGATGAGGATACTTGGTCCGATATTGCCACGAAAGAGTTTGACGCTAATGCTAGGGCACACTATGCCTTGCTTCAAGCTCTTAATGACGATGATATTTCTAGAGTCATTCATTGCAAATCCGCACATGAGATTTGGACTCACTTACTTGTCACTCATGAGGGAACGTCACAAGTAAAGTGGGCAAAAATTGACCTTCTTCGTTCCCATTATGAAAATTTTTCTATGCAAGAAAATGAAACCATAGATGATATGGTTACTAAGTTTACAAAGATTACTAATGAACTTTCTTCTTTAGGTGACGACATTGACAACAACCAAAAAGTAAGGAAGATCATCCATGCACTCCCTCCATCTTGGAAAGTCAAAGCCACAACTTTAAAGAGCTCAGTGACAAGGAAGAAATGGAGCTTATTGGTCTCATTGGGAATCTTAAAACCCATGAGATGGAAAGAAAAACAAGAGAAGAAATGGCTCCCCCCTAGAAGAAAGCTATTGCCTTCAAGAGTTCTTCCACCTACTCCGACGAGGATGATGAAGAAGAGGATGATGAAGATCTTTCTCTTCTTGTAAAAAATGTTCGGAGAATGTACAACAAGGTAAAGTTTTAAAATAAAAGGAGATGGCAAGGTAAAGAAGAGAAGAAAATTATTTGCTTCAATTGCCGGAAGCCGGGTCACATTGTTGCGGAATTTCGGAAATCAAAAGCAAACCCTCCACCTCCAAGAAGCCATACAAAAAGAAAGCTTTAACGGCTACTTGGGATTCGGAGAGTGAATTGATGAGGAAGTCGACACCGCCAACATGTGCTTCATGGCAAATGAAAGCACAAGCAAGGTAACTCCCAATATATCTATTGATTGTGAACTTTCTATAGATGAACTAGGAGAAGCTTTTGAAGAACTATCTCATAACTATGATTTTCTTAAAAAGAAATACTTGAAAATGAAAAAGGAAAATGAATCACTCAACCACAAAGTTTTCATTCTTACAAAAAAAAAGGATGAATTGTTTTCTACTCTATCTTCTACTCAAAAAGATTTTGATGAATATAAAATTTCTTGCAAAGGTAAATTTTCACAAATTGATGAAAATGAGATTTCCTTGCTAAAGAAGAAAATTGATTCATTAGGAGTAGTTTTAAAGAAATGTGAATTTGATAAAACTAGACTAGAGGCTATGTTTTCTAAGAAACCTGTCCCAAAGAAACATTCACATGCTATTCATACTCATGTTCATAAATCACAACCTTTACATCATGCCAAGCACCCTAAACATGCCCACATTCCACACACACATCATGCATTCATATATGGTAAAGTCTTTTCATGCACATATTGTGGCCGTAAAGGTCATTTGGTTAAATTTTGCTATGATAGGATTAATGCATCGCATAATCATGTTTGAGTTCGGAATACTAACATTCAAGGACCCAAGAAAGTTTGGGTACCAAAGTCAACAAATTTGTTAAATGATGTAGGTACATTCTAAAGCTCAACGACGTAAGGAGTTGTGGTATCTTGATAGTAGTTGCTTAAGGCACATGACTTGGGATATCAACAACTTCGCAACCCTATCAAGATACCATGAAAGTGGCACCGTCACCTTCGGAGATGACGCCAAAGGAAAGATCATTAGTATTGATAATGTTAAACTTGGTACATCTCCTTTAATAGAAAAGGTTGTTTTTGTTGATGGCCTCAAGCATAATCTCTTGAGTGTTAGTCAACTTTGTGATAAAGGTTTTAATGTTATTTTTAATGACCTAGCATGTAGTATTATTGATAGACAATCCAATGCATGTATATTTTCCGAATTTCGTGAAAACAATGTATACATGATTGACATGTCTAATATGCTATGCAATGCTACTTGTTTGAAAGCCCTCGATGATGACTCTTGGTTGTGGCATAGAAGATTAGGCCACATTTCTTTTGACCATCTATCTAGATTAAACAACAAGGAAATGGTGAAAGGTATTCCTTGCTTGAACTTTGAAAAGGACCGCATTTACGATGCGTGCCAACTTGGGAAACAAACTAAGTCCTCTTTCAAGTCAATCAAGGATATCATGACATCACGACCTTTGGAGTTGATCCATATAGATTTGTTTGGTCCTACACAAACCAAAAGTTTAAGTGGGAATCGTTTTGCTTTCGTTTTAGTTGATGATTTCTCTCGTTTTACTTGGGTTTTCTTTTTAGAACACAAAAATCAAGCCTTTTCATATTTTCAAGCCTTTAAGAAAAGAGTTGAAAAGGAAAAAGATTCTTCTATTTTAAGAATACGAAGTGATAGAGGTGGTGAATTCAATAACCAACCCTTTACCACTTTTGTGAAGAACATGGAGTTAAGCATGAACTATCCTGTCCTAGAACTCCACAACAAAATGGAGTCGTTGAGAGGAAAAATCGTACATTACAAGAGATGGCTAGGACAATGATAAGTGAGTACGGTCTCCCTCATTATCTATGGGCCAAGGCCGTTAACACATCTTGCTACATATCAAATAGGGTTTTCTTATGCAAAAACACTTCTAAAACATCGTTTGAGATTTATTTTTCTAGAAAGCCAAATGCATACTTTAAAGTTTTTGGTTGTAAATGTTTTTTTTGAATACGAAAGATAATTTAGGTAAATTTGATGCAAAGTCTTATGAAGCAATTTTTGTTGGTTACTCTAACACTAGTAAAGCTTATAGAGTATTCAATAAGTCATCCTTGACTATTGAAGAATTTATACATGTAAAGTTTGAGGAATCTAATGTGTTTGTTGAGAATGTTGTAGAAATAGATTGCCTAAATGAAGACATGGAGAAAATTTCTTTGAAGGACTCACCTACTCTTGAAGACATGCCAAAGGGTGATGAAGAAAATGAAATTCAAGAAGTTGAAGTGGAGACTATTCAACCACTTCCAAAAGATTGGAGATTCAATCCACATCATCCCAAGGATCTTATTATAGGTGAAGTATCAAAAGGGGTAACTACTCGTTCTAAACTTCATGATCTTTGTAGGCACTATGCATTTATTTCTCACTTTGAACCAAAGAATATCCTCGAAGCTGAGGGCGACTCATATTCATTGCTAGCCATACAAGAGGAGCTCAATCAATTCGAGCGCAACCAAGTTTGGCATCTTGTTCGTAGGCCCCACGATAGACCAACAATTGGTACTAAGTGGATCTTTAAGAACAAGTTGGATGAGTCAGAAAATGTTGTTTAGAATAAAGCTAGGTTAGTGGTCCAGGTTACACTCAAGTCGAAGGTATCGATTTTGAGGAAACTTTTGCACCCGTAGCACGGCTTGAAGCCATACGGATGACACTTGCATTTGCTTCATATAAAGATTTTAAACATTTTCAAATGGATGTAAAAAGTGCTTTCTTAAATGGATTTATTGAAGAAGAGGTGTATGTTGAACAACCCCCGGGTTTGTTGATCCTACACATCCGGATTTTATTTTCAAACTAGACAAAGCTCTTTATGGTTTAAAACAAGCCCCTAGGGCTTGGTTTGAAAGACTTTCTTCATTTCTTATTTCTAATGGTTTTAATAAAGGAAAATAGATACTACTTTGTTTACCAAACATGTTGATAATGATATACTTATAGTTCAATATATGTTGATGATATCATATTTGGTTCTGCTCTTGAAAATCTTTGCAAAGCTTTTGAATCATGCATGAAGGAGGAATTTGAGATGTCTATGATGGGCGAGCTTAACTACTTCCTTGGTCTCCAAATCAAGCAAAGGAAGGATGGGATTTTCATAAATCAAGCCAAGTACACAAATGAACTTATGAAGATTTTTGGCTTGAAGGGGCTAAGACAAGCAAAACTCCCATGGCTACCACCACAAAGCTTGACAAGGATGAACAAGGTACAAATGTAGACATTAAACTTTATTGTAGCATGATTGGTAGTTTGTTGTATTTAACGGCTAGTAGGCCGGACATTATATTTTGTGTATGTCTTTGTGCTCGATTTCAATCGTGTCCTATTTGATTGCGGTAAAACGCATTATTAGATACCTTAAGGGCACAATTGAAATGGGTTTGTGGTATCTGAAGACCGGGCAATTTTTCATGACGAGTTTTTCGGATGCTGACTATGCGGGTTGTAGAGTGGATAGGAAGAGTACTAGTGGAACATGTTAATTTCTCGGTAATTGTCTTGTTTCATGGTCTTCTAAGAAACAAAATTCCGTAGCCCTCTCAACCGCCGAGGCGGAGTATGTTGTGGCGGGGGCTTGTTGTGCACAAGTCCTTTGGATGAAACATACTCTCCTTGACTATGATTTGCATTTTGACCATATTAAATATTTTGTGATAATACTAGTACTATTCATATGACTAAAAATGCAAATCAACATAGTAAGACTAAACACATTGACATTCGGTATCACTTTCTTAGAGATCATTATGAGAAAGGTGATATTGATATTGATTATATTTCTACCGATTTTCAACTTGCCGATATTTTTACAAAATCACTAGACTATACTAGATTTCTTTTATTTGTGGAGAATTGAATGTTTGTGTTATGGGCTCATGAAATTTTTTTTTAACAATAATTACCCTTTTTGATGTATGACAAAAAGGGGAGAAAAATTTAGTTAATCATTTTGAGTTTTGAGTTTTGAGTTTTTAAGTTTTGAGTTTTGAGTTTTAAGTTTTGAGTTTTTGAGTTTTGAGTTTTGAGTTATGTGTTTTATGTTTTGAGTTAAACTCTTTTGTCCTTTTTATACCAAGTTCTTGTTTTACTATTTATTCATGTATATAGCCATTCATATATATAGCATGTTTTGAGGGGAGCTTTCAAGCTCTTTTCCCATTTTTCTCATTTTTTGTTAAATAACTCATATGTTTTGTCATCATCAAAAAGGGGGAGATTGTTGGCCCAAGGTTACAATCACCCGTTTTTAAGTTTTGATGATTACAAAACATATATAGTTATTTGTACTAATCATATTTTAGTATTTAAGTGTGTTTCAGGGTTCTAAGGATTCAAGAGGTGTTCTTCCCTAAAGGAAGGTATTTTTGACTCAAGTTGACTCAATTCGGGTTCAAGGATTCAAGCTATACAACATTCCATATGGAGAAGCCCTAATTTGAAGATCATGTAGTTACCTAGAACCTTTGTAAGAATTAGTTTGTTAAAGATTGAGGTTATGATAAGTTGGCTCAAGAAAACACACACACACTTTCATTTTTCAAAATACGGTTTTTGTTTTGGATAGTTGGATTAGGTGCATGTCTTGGTTATTATACATGTCTCTAAATATTTTATATTTTTACATCTTGTTTATATCATGTATACCAACCCTTATAGCATGCTACTTAATCATATAGCCATTTAAAATTATTTTAAAAATTCTTCTAAGTTCAAAATTTTACCTATAAAAATTCTGTTTTAGGCCCAACGGTCGACCGGCTCTAGTTAAAGCCTGATCGGTCGACCGCACCGGTCGACCGGGCCTTGTGGCTTTGGCGTGCACGTTTGTGCACGTCTGCCGGTCGACCGACTGACTGACCCTTGCTCTCGGGTTTTGTCGGTCGACCGGGCCAGTCGACCGACAGAACAAAGACTTGTTTTTGTTTAGCCTCCGGTCGACCGACCGGTCGACCGAGTCCAACGGCTAGTTGCCAGGTAGACTGCCGGTCGACCGGGCCGGTCGACCGACAGCCGCCAGCAGCCCCAACGGCTAGTTTCTTGAGTTTTATTTTCTTGATTTGATTGTGATGTTTGTGTCAGCTATCTCTGAATTTCTGGAGGCTAATTCCTGACCTATTAACCTAGTTTAAATGATGATTTGCTCATGGCAAAACCCTATAAATAGATGGCATTGGTCCCATGTTAAAATCAAGAAAAATCCCCATTGTTTTCAAGTTTCCAAAAGAAAGAAAAGTTTTTAAGTTCTCACTTTCTAAAGTGCATTCTTGGTTGAAGTTTTTCAGTTGTTTTGAAGCTATTTCGTACTACTTTACAACTGATTTTCTCACTTCACTTCTTGAGCAAAAATCTTTCTCATTCTATAAGGAGTTGTAAGAGAGAAGTTTGTGGTCTTTTTGATCACCTTGTTACTTGTACTTTCTTTGTGTTGAGATCCCTCTTGTGTAGAGGATTGGATTGGTGGGAGTTTGGTACTTCGATCTTGTGTAGACCTCTTGTAATTTTCTTTGCGGATTTAGTGAAAATCCTTCACGGTGGTGGAGGCGGGGACGTAGAGCGGTGGCTCGAACCTCGAAACAAATTTCTTGTGTTTGCGATTGGTTTCCTTATTGCTTTTTATTGCTTTACATTTCTATCTTGTGATATCTCTTGTTTGCACCTCATTGCACCCATTTCATTTACTTGCATTTTTGGTCTTTACTCATCTCAACAAGAAAGCAATTACGCGCCTCAACGCATAATCTAGAGAAATCAAAGAGGAGAAGTTCTAGAGCCCTTCACGGAAATTCGGCTTCAATTTCTTGTTTTGAGCGACCGGTTGCATCATATATACATACTTGTTTAAAAAGATCATTAGATTAGCATTAACACCTATTCACCCCCCCTCTAGGTGTTTTTCAGATAATAAAGAGAAAGAGGATTAAACTAAATAAATATCAGTTAAAATCGGATTTAACTGGATTTATTTGGTTAGCTGAGGATGATCCCAGATCTAGTTAGAACAAATCAAGGATTGGGGCAAATGTTCAGCTGAAGATCAGAGCAAATCAGAAAGATAACACCAAATGGAGACTGGTAAAATTCAGTTTTCTATAAATCCATTTTGGTTAGCTAAAAATCAACCTAGGATAATATCAAATACAGAGAGATAAATGGATAGAAAGAAGATCAATGGATGAGATGAAGCAAGTTTGACTCAGATTCTGATTGGATACATTTTAGTATTTGAATCATAACTTTCGCTACCGAATCTTAAATCTGATGATTCAAGATGATCCAGAAAGCAGACTTACAGGGATACAACTTTTATGTTGATCACTATTTCTAATTCTGTCATTTGATAAGTGATATTCAGCAATCAACACGCCAATAAACTACAGATCAGAACTGAATATTCACATCAAATCAAGTTTGGAGATAAGGGGAGGATTCAAATTCAGAAATAGCCAGCTTTTCCTATCTTCATACTCCTCTAACCTCTGCATTTCTTCTATAAATACCTGCAATCTCAAAGGCAAAGACGAGGACCAAGCAGAGATAGATTTTAGGCCAATTTTTCATTCATTTTAGTGTAGGTTTTATTTTCTTTTTATGTAATTTTTATTTCTTTATAAGCATAGGTTAGATTGAGATTCATGTAAGTAAGAGAGAGAGAGGCTTATGTTGAGAGTGACACCGATGTACCGTCCTCCTTTCTTCCATCGTTTCTGCAAGTAATAAAAGATAATTTTTTATGTTTGTCTTTACTTTTGTTTTCTTCTTCTTTCTACTTTTTCTCTTTTGGTTTTGATGAGTATCCAAGTGAATATAGAAGCATCAGTATAGCCATGTTTGTGTGAGTGCCACCGATATTTCATGATGATGTTCTCCTCCTCAAGATTCCATATCACTTCATTTTTGTTCGTCTTGATGATGTAAAGCGAATGGGGACTGAGCTCGATCTTATGAATTATGCGTTGTTCGCCTCTGAAGTAAGGTGAAACATGCAAGGTTTCCAGGTAAGTCAACAACCAAAGGATGTAAGTTTTTCTTTTAGGTTTTCTTTTCTTTTAATTTTAGTGTAAATTACCAACACCACAATCTTCCAAATTTCTTTCACTCTTTTTCATTTCTTTGTACATATTCACTTCTATTTTCTCCACCTTCTCTATCTATCACTTTCTTTCTAACTTAACTATAACTCTTTTTTCATTTTCCTTTTAAGAACTCAAAGAAGAATTTTAACCATTAATTGTAGCATAGAAGAGAACTTGCTTAAAAAGCTTCCATCGCTAGTCCCTCCTTGTGGATCACGACCCGCATAGCCACTTGCTATAGCGGTAGAACTGAGCGCACTCTTTATTTAAAAATTATGAAATTTGTATTTTTGTGTGCAGGTAAGACCTCAATCAGCCAAAGTAGCTGGTGTGTCTCCTTCAGACTCTGAATCTACCTCGTTGCCACTGTCGTCATCATCAGGCAACAGTTCTTTTGATGCTTTGTTGATTTTCTGATATAAGAGAGCATCAGTGATATAGTTTTTCACCCCTTTGAATGGTTGTCTTTCAGCGAACACTGTTCGTACTGTAGCATCGTCTTTTACATACTTGAAGCATTGATACAGAGTAGAAGGAACGATCCAGTTAGCATGTATCCAAGGTCGTCCTAGCAACAAGTTGTAGGACGTGTCAGCGTCAATGACGTAACACGTTACTTCTGATTTTAGGTCTCCAATTCGATAACGGAGTCAGATCTTTCCCAGTGGGTGACTACTCCCTACATTGAAACCGTATATCGTAGTGGTTGTCACAGATAGTCGATAAAGTGGTATCCCAAGAAAGTAGAGGAGCCTCTTGGGAATAATGCTGAGTGCGGATCCTGGATCAACCTGTATCCTTTCAATGCATGTCGAGCTGATGTAACTAGTATAGTATAAAGGTCGATCATGTTTGTTATCCTTAATGAGCATATCCTCAGCTGTAAGGTGATAGCAGGTACATTCGAATGTACATGATGACATTCAGAACACAAGGGTTGAGTGTCATCTCCAGGGGTTTCTGGCATATATGTCAGGAATGATTCTGAATTATCTAGTGTGTCCCTGAGCGCTTCCCTCGTCTCTTGCGAGAGGTGAAGCAGCTCGCGTATGGTGATACGAGCTGGGATATTAGCCAGCTGGGCCAATATATCAAAGCGAAAAGGAACGTCAAGTCCCGGGCCTGAAGATTTCTTCAAAACACGGTCAAACCGGACTTCTTTCTGCTTCTCTTTTCCCGAGGTGGGACTGGAGCTGGATTGGGTACTTGTACTGATGTCGTTTGCTGTTGTATCTCGTTAGTAATTTTCTCATACTGTTTCAAGTATGACTTCCAAGACCGAGTACCTGTTGGTTGGGGTTCATTAGCGTGTGCTGTGAAAGCATGCCTCTCATTTTTAGAACTCTAAGAGAAGCTATTGTTACACTGTCATCATCTGGCAAGACAGAGGCAACATTGCAGGATTTCCCTTTTGACTTGGATCTCCTCGAATCCCACTGTTCGTCTTGGGTGAGGTCTGGGTGCACCGACATGATTTCTCCAGTCTTTAACGTCAGGGGAACAAGACCTTTAGTCTTTTGCTGCTTAGCTGAAGGGTTGTTTATCTCCAGTCGTGCCTTAGGGCTTGTAAAAGACCCATCAGGGACTGTAGGCATGGTGCCGAATTCGAGAGTCACCACATTCGCTGTGACTTTCTTCTATTCTGACTTTAAAGTCAAAACTCCAGTGTCGACTAAAGCCTGAATTTTGTCCTTGAGGACAATACATTTTGTTGGTAGGATGATGAACCATCCCATGGAAAAGACAATAATTGGGGTTGTTTGTGCGTCCCACTTCATTAGGGTGTCGAGCCTCTGGCAGCTTCAACTTATTCCCTTTCTGGAGTAGATGGAATATTGTGACCACCTGCTCATCTTTGAAGGAGTACTGTTTCGGAGGAAAGTTAAACTCCTGATTATTGATGCCGCTCTTCTTGGTCTTCGGAGGAACCTCTCCTGACAACTCGATGGACATAGTCCCTTTCCCTTTGGCTTGGGGAGACTGTGCCATGTCGCCGCGCCCTTTATTGTTCATACCCCATTTGCCTTTTGAGGTAGACGGTTTAAACTTTTTAACCGATTTCTCAGCTATTTCAGCTTGCTCAACTAGTTCCTTCCTGGCATGAGCCTTGATAGCCCCCATACGAATCTCCACTTCGTCTAGGAAGTTATGCCTACATGTCTACAACAGCATAGGCAATGACATTCCTGCTGGACACATCAGAGATAAGTTTCTTAACCGCTCAATGTAATCACAGACAGATTCTCCTTTCCTCTGCACGGTGGAGAGAAGCTTATTCATGGTCACCTCAGAGTCATCCTCGTAAAAACGAGAAAGGAATCGATCTCCAATTCGATCCAAAAATTTATAGAGCCTAGTGGAAGGCTTCTAAACCAGTCGAAGGCTACTCCTTTGAGAGTACCAAAAACAGTCTAGTCATAATAGCATCATTATCTATAACATTACCGGTCTGTGATTAGAAGTAAAAGATATGCTGGTTTGGTGAGCTTTTACCATCAGACGTATGTAACGTAGGTGGTTTAAACTTTGGAGGATATGGCACTGAGTCTCATTCAAGTGGATAGGAACGAGTCATGCTTGCCTTCTTTAATTCATCCCTCTGAGCTAGGGATACAATCTGAGCTAGGATGCCTTTAAGAACCTTAACATCGATGGAGGAGTCTACCCTTGACTTTTCAATCTTAGGTTGCTCATCCTCACGATGCTCATCCTCATTATGATTGCTTCCGGCATTATTATTATTCCGATTGGTGAGGAGTTGAGCGAGCATTTGTTGGATGTTGTCCAGGCTTCTTGCTGGGCCTTGGAGGTCTGCTCTTGAGCTTCCATCCTCGGCGGAGGTCATCATTCTTGTTATCGGCCATATGCACTGATACTTTGCCCGTTTGCACCGAGCTGTCCGTTGCTAAAGAGGCATACCCACTAACTTCTCCGTCATCGTCTGACCATTGGAAAGTACTTTTTGATGGTTCTGGTGAAATCACCCTAATTGAAGAGAATGGTTGTTCATAGTTATAGGGTATCGCTATCCTGGATCTGGTGCCTTAGAACACACCTTCTTGCCCTACTAGGATTTGGCCCTAATCAGGGCTATAGTCTAAATCTAGAGAACTAAATGAAGAGGAGACAACATCCTGTTTCCCTTGTCTACCCCTGAGCGATTCACGTCCTCTTCCTACGATATTGGCAGATGCAGAAGGAAGATCTAGCACGATTCGTGTTTTATTCCTTTTCTAATGCTTTATAAGTGTCACGCTCCGTTTCCCAAAATATGCGGAAACGGAGTCGCGACGAGAGTCGGCGACGTATACACGCAAGGGAAATACCCCACGTATATACGCTAAGCCTAAATTAACCTGAACAAGCTATAAATCAGAACTATAATAAGCAAGGATCACTGCAATAATACATATGAGACTACACATGATAGCAATGAATAACAGGAAGAAAATGACAGCTGAATAGAAGTCAAAGGTGATATACAGGAATCAAGGAATAATAACAAGAATAAAATGCAAGTATACCAGAATCAAAGGGAGAGGACCCAAGCTCCTCGCAAGGCGTGCCGTCTCATCGAAAACCTGCACATTAGAAACAATCGTCCAATAGCTGGACGTGCAAACCCAGGGTCGTCAGAACGCGACCATAATGAGTGTGTGTGTAAAGGGGAAACAGCTCGTGCAGAAGAAATAATGTGCATAATTAGTAATAAGAGCAACTACAGATAAATAAAAGAACTGTAATAAACATAATAACAACACGAATAAAGATAGGCAACAACTGATCAATAATAAGCAAGCAACTGAAGTCTCAATAGGTAACCTATCATATGTCACTAGGCTGGTATCCAAGTCTGATCAGGGTTATAGTTATATGTCTATCATAGTGATATAATGTACAGTCAGATGATTGTGGTCAGTTACAATACATTAACAGTTTATTTTATTTATTATGTCAGCGAACACCAATTGCCACCTGTAATAGACGCATCCCATACTACGCCTACTACACGTGTCAACCAGAGTCCTAAGTTATTGAAATTTATGGAAGAGACTTTGTCCATGCTTTAGGTGGGTCCCGTACATACCCGGGACCACGGCCTCAGTTTCCTGGCGCTGAACCAGGCCGTACCGCTAGGTACTCAGTAACAGTAACAGTAACAGTAATCTCACTGTGAAAACAGTGGAACAGTAACAATACAGATGGGATGCCAGTCATCCCAGGAACCCTGCAGTGGAACCCTCAGTCGGCTGCGCAACCTGTATCCCAGGTCCACTAAAATACAGACGCTGTCTCCTCCATCAATTTTCTCAATCCCAGTGTAAGTTGTCCATTTACATTATTATTTATTCAATTCAGTCAAATCAGTCAATGTCCATATTATCTAGAACACTGGGACGATATGGTGACAGTAACAATAACAGTACAGTAATAGTCAATCAGTAATCGTATACACGGTGAACAGTATCAGTAACAGTGAACAGTAACGGTAACCGTGTATACGATGAACAATAGGACTGTACGGGGTTACGGTCAAACAATAATTTCCCAGTAACTTTCGATAACATGAATCAATACAACAACAATAGAACTCGATAGTGCTCAATAGCCGGTTTACATTTCTACCAATCCATATAAGCTCTGAAATACAAGATCACTGATGTCGACTAGATTACCATCATCATAACTCAATCTCTATCAATAGGTGTAATCAATAACTATGCATGTCCTCGAGATTAACAAGTCAAACACATACCACAATCATATTAAATAGGAAACATCCTTAAAGAACTGCAGTCTAGAATAAGTCTCATGAGTCTATACCAATAGCTCATCATACTCTATAATCTAATCAGTTGATATATCTTAGAACTCTAGCTTCTAATAATCCAAAATCAATATGATATCACATATCAAGTCAAATGTAAGATATCCACATCAACACCTGAATGAATCATCATCAAGTCATCACAATAAACAAATATCAAGTCTGGAAAGTACTCTACTTGAATATATCATCTCATCTTAATGCAGATCGGGCTTTATCATAAAGTATGTAAATCCAATGCTACCTATAACTCAAGTTCAGTCCAACCCTGAATAAGTCCATGTATCAATCCAATCGTCATAATCTTTTAGTAAAGTAAGATCACATCCAATATATCCTCGATCAACTACAATAAAGCATAGTTACTACTGATACTTAACATCAACACATATCATCTAATGAATCTCAAATGCCAACAACGTCAATCTCATCTCAAAACAAGTCAGGCTCCAATATAAGGAACATAGATTATGGATAACCTCTAACTCAAGATCAATCTAAATCACAACTCAACTAATCCAGTCATCTCTGATATGTCCTCAAATACTCAACTAATAAAGTCAGGTCTAATTACTGTTCATCATTCTATGTAAATAATATAAGTCCAGATCAATCCCAAGTTATGACAACCAACTCATATTCTAATAGTTACATGATCGTCCAGTATCAATATACATCAAAGAATCTGATATAATAATTGTCATTCCAAAATATATCCATAATCAAGCTCAGCTCTCTCACTCTAACAATTTAATCTGATTCCCAAATCCTCAAGGGTTCACACTTCTATTAAGATCAAACATGATATCCCAATACTCGATATCACAACACATACATGCATCTAAGTTCTATTAGATCAAATCATTACCACCAATATCCATCTCAATTACCCTCATGCTACATCCTGATATGTCTACAACAATACTCTAGATATACATAGGACAAACATGGGGCTCTAACATGTATCAATAATCATGCATATCATATCCCTATACACCCAACATGTAAAATAAACAGGAGATGACCGTCCACCTTCATGCTCGGCGATCTCTACACATAAACATGTAATCTAAGTGTGTTACTCAACAATTTTCATCACATATAAAATAATATCTGCGATCACTTAATAAATAAAGAGAGAGAAAGAGAGAGAGACACTCACATTGGGGAATCTGGTCGTCGCCGGGCGAGTCGCCGTTACGGTCGCTGTGGTGCCGCTCTTCGCTGTTGGACTGCATAGGAGGGTAGCCAGGGTACTGGGGAAGGCCACCGTGCTGGTCTCCGACGACAGCCTGGCGTGGATCAGGAGAATGGCCTGCTCGCCCGTCATGTACGCTAGTTCTGGATTGCCGTGCTGCCGCTCTCCTTCCTGGGCTGTTGGTCCGGATCTCACCAAACAAATCCAAAATGCTGTAACACGCAACCAATACATACAAATAATTATAAATACACACTAAACATCCACACGTGCATACGAACATATACGCGTGCACGTACATAAACAAGCATGAACATACATACATGTCCAATTAATAAATATACCTATACATTAATTAATTTAATGTAAACATATCCAATCTAATTAAGTCCCATCTATTAATCACTAAATATACACATGAATTATTAAAGAATAATTCATGCATAAATATATACCATGCATAAATATCCAAATTAATAAATACCTATTATTAATTATAAATATCTATATATTAATTAATCAACATACATGCATTCCATATATCATGCATACACATGCATGCATCTAAACATGTAAAGACACTCACGCACACACACAAACATACACATTTATCAACTTCCCAATTATTACACAAATGCCATAATACATGTAAATAAAGCTAACCTCGGGGCATCTTGCGGCGCACCGACGGAGGCTCCGACGGAGGCGTACGAGGCCGCGGAGAGTGTCGTTGGATAGAGCAACTCGCCGTGAAGGGCGTGGGGTGCGTTCGCGCTCGCCGACGTCGATCAACGGCATCCCGCGGGGAGCCCGAAAATGGTTCGGCGTAGGATTTTGCCGCACATGAATAAAAAACACACACCTATATGTAATTAAAACATATAAACTTAATTAAATAGTCCACCCACTATTAATTTGATTCCAACCACTTACATACACAAATATATTCTCATGCATCAAGAATTATATTCACAAGGAGAGAATTAGAGTAGGAATGTCTCACATTGGCCAATAGGGAGGGGGAAGGGGCACCATGCATCGCCGATGAGAATGCTTCAGCATTGTAGAAATATGTCTCCAGGTATAGAAGTAATAAAATGCATCGCATCACCAAAATGTATTGAAAATTCGTCATCATATTCATACCAAAAATCTAGCAACTTTCAGAAAATTAAACAATTAAACAATAACCCACACCCGATTAGAAAGAGGGGGGAAAAATACTCACGGCAAGGCTTGGGGATGTGGTGGTTCACGGCCATGGTTGAAGGGGACTCGCCGTGCCGCGATGGATGCTCCAACGGAAGAGATCGGAGGATGGTGGAGGAGATCGGCCAAACAAAGGGGAGCTCGATGTAGGGATGCGCAGATTAGGGAAGAGGTGCGGCTGATGAATTTGGGAAAGAGAAGATTAGGGTTAATTAAATAGGTTTTGGGATTTATATAAGATTATATATAGGAAAAGGTTTGGGTTGTGGGCCTGGTGGGTATTGGGTTGAGTTAAAAGAGTTAAAGGGTATAAGGGTATGGGTTAGTTTTGTGGGCTTGCTCAAGTGGGCTTGGGCCTAAATGAAAACAAAAAAATAGAAGGAAAAATATGTGAAAAAATGGAAAGAGAACTTAAGATAATTGGGTTGATGAAGAATGGAAAAAGAATAAGAAAGATAAGAGAGATGGGCTTGATCATCATATTACATAAACACATTTAAATAATAAAAATAATAATAATCATGTCAATAAAAATCATAGATGAAATGATAATAGTAATAACTACTATCAATAATAACAATTACTAATAAAGATAATATAGAAATAGTGATAGTAAATAATTAAAAATATTGATAGGAAATAAGGATAATAATATATAAAGCCAATGTTAATATCTAAAATATTTTGTATATATATACTAATATTAATAAGTCGCAAATCAAGTTTATAAATAATAACAAAAAAAAATCAGAGGAACCAAAGAAATGCTAGACAATTAAAATACAGTATTATAAGGTAGTGGATATTACATTCTACCCACCTTATAAAAATTTCGTCCTCGAAATTCAAATAAAGTAGGGAATGATAAAGAATCCAAAATCAAGAAAGAACACAACAAGCTTCCACGTTGCCTCGTTGGGACACCACGATTCTCTGCTACCAGCTTCAACATGAAGTAACCCATCTCAAGAGATAGAATCAGGAGGAATGAATAGGAAAGAAGGATGAAATCAAGATGGACATCCAAATCACTCTAAATGAAGTGTTGAAATCATGGATATCAACAAATCAAGAATGGGATTCCAAAAGGAGGACGATCAATTCCAAATGGAGTCAATATTATCATGTGAATAGTATATGTATATTGCAGTGTCAACATAACTGTCTCAGGTTACAGGTAGGAACTAGTTCTCTTTTATGTCGAACCTGGCTCTGATACCAAAGAAAACCCTGTCACGCCCCGCTTCCCAAAATATGCGAAAACGGAGTCGCGACGAGAGTCGGCGACGTATACACGCAAGGGAAATACCCCACGTATATACGCTAAGCCTAAATTAACCTGAACAAGCTATAATCAGAACTATAATAAGCAAGGATCACTGCAATAATACATATGAGACTACACATGATAGCAATGAATAACAGGAAGAAAATGACAGCTGAATAGAAGTCAAAGGTGATATACAGGAATCAAGGAATAATAACAAGAATAAAATGCAAGTATACCAGAATCAAAGGGAGAGGACCCAAGCTCCTCGAAAGGCGTGCCGTCTCATCGAAAACCTGCACATTAGAAACAATCGTCCAATAGCTGGACGTGCAAACCCAGGGTCATCAGAACGCGACCATAATGAGTGTGTGTGTAAAGGGAAAACAGCTCGTGCAGAAGAAACAATGTGCATAATTAGTAATAAGAGCAACTACAGATAAAAGAGACCATATAACAGATAAATAAAAGAACTGTAATAAACATAATAACAACACGAATAAAGATAGGCAACAACTGATCAATAATAAGCAAGCAACTGATGTCTCAATAGGTAACCTATCATATGTCACTAGGCTGGTATCCAAGTCTGATCAGGGTTATAGTTATATGTCTATCATAGTGATATAATATACAGTCAGATGATTGTGGTCAGTTACAATACATTAACAATTTATTTTCATTTATTATGTCAGCGAACACCAATTGCACCTGTAATAGACGCATCCCATACTACACCTACTACACGTGTCAACCAGAGTCCTAAGTTATTGAAATTTATGGAAGAGACTTTGTCCATGCTTTAGGTGGGTCCCGTACATACCCGGGACCACGGCCTCAGTTTCCTGGCGCTGAACCAGGCCGTACCGCTAGGTACTCAGTAACAGTAACAGTAACAGTAATCTCACTGTGAAAACAGTGGAACAGTAACAGTACAGATGGGATGCCAGTCATCCCCCAGGAACCCTGCAGTGGAACCCTCAGTCGGCTGCGCAACCTGTATCCTAGGTCCACCCAAAATACAGACGCTGTCTCCTCCATCAATTTCCCAATCCCAGTGTAAGTTGTCCATTTACATTATTATTTATTCAATTCAGTCAAATCAGTCAATGTCCATATTATCTAGAACACTGGGACGATATGGTGACAGTAACAATAACAGTACAGTAACAGTCAATCAGTAATCGTATACACGGTGAACAGTATCAGTAACAGTGAACAGTAACGGTAACCGTGTATACGATGAACAATAGGACTGTACCGGGGTTACGGTCAAACAATAATTTCCCAGTAACTTTCGATAACATGAATCAATACAACAACAATAGAACTCGATAGTGCTCAATAGCCGGTTTACATTTCTACCAATCCATATAAGCTCTGAAATACAAGATCACTGATGTCGACTAGATTACCATCATCATAACTCAATCTCTATCAATAGGTGTAATCAATAACTATGCATGTCCTCGAGATTAACAAGTCAAACACATACCACAATCATATTAAATAGGAAACATCCTCAAAGAACTGCAGTCTAGAATAAGTCCACTCATGAGTCTATACCAACAGCTCATCATACTCTATAATCCAATCAGTTGATATATCTTAGAACTCTAGCTTCTAATAATCCAAAATCAATATGATATCACATATCAAGTCAAATGTAAGATATCCACATCAACACCTGAATGAATCATCATCAAGTCATCACCAATAAACAAATATCAAGTCTGGAAAGTACTCTACTTGAATATATCATCTCATCTTAATGCAGATCGGGCTTTATCATAAAGTATGTAAATCTAATCCTACCTATAACTCAAGTTCAGTCTAACCCTGAATAAGTCCATGTATCAATCCAATCGTCATAATCTTTTAGTAAAGTAAGATCACATCCAATATATCCTCGATCAACTACAATAAAGCATAGTTACTACTGATACTTAACATCAACACATATCATCTAATGAATCTCAAATGCCAACAACGTCAATCTCATCTCAAAACAAGTCAGGCTCAAGGAACATAGATTATGGATAACCTCTAACTCAAGATCAATCTAAATCACAACTCAACTAATCCAGTCATCTCTGATATGTCCTCAAATACTCAACTAATAAAGTCAGGTCTAATTACTGATCATCATTCTATGTAAATAATATAAGTCCAGATCAATCCTAAGTTATGACAACCAACTCATATTCTAATAGTTACATGATCGTCCAGTATCAATATACATCAAAGAATCTGATATAATAATTGTCATTCCAAAATATATCCATAATCAAGCTCAGCTCTCTCACTCTAACAATTTAATCTGATTCCCAAATCCTCAAGGGTTCACACTTCTATTAAGATCAAACATGATATCCCAATACTCGATATCACAACACATACATGCATCTAAGTTCTATTAGATCAAATCATTACCACCAATATCCATCTCAATTACCCTCATGCTACATCCTGATATGTCTACAACAATACTCTAGATATACATAGGACAAACATGGGGGTTCTAACATGTATCAATAATCATGCATATCATATCCCTATACACCCAACATGTAAAATAAACAGGAGATGACCGTCCACCTTCATGCTCGGCGATCTCTACACATAAACATGTAATCTAAGTGTGTTACTCAACAATTTTCATCACATATAAAATAATATCTGCGATCACTTAATAAATAAAGAGAGAAAAAGAGAGAGACACTCACATTGGGGAATCTGTTCGTCGCCGGGCGAGTCGCCGTTACGGTCGCTGTGGTGCCGCTCTTCGCTGTTGGACTGCATAGGAGGGTAGCCAGGGTACTGGGGAAGGCCACCGTTCTGGTCTCCGACGACGGCCTAGCGTGGATCAGGAGAATGGCCTGCTCGCCCGTCATGTGCGCTAGTTCTGGATTGCCGTGCTGCCGCTCTCCTTCCTGGGCTGTTGGTCCGGATCTCACCAAACAAATCAAAATGCTGTAACACGCAACCAATACATACAAATAATTATAAATACACACTAAACATCCACACGTGCATACGAACATATACGCGTGCACGTACATAAACAAGCATGCACATACATACATGTCCAATTAATAAATATACCTATACATTAATTAATTTAATGTAAACATATCCAATCTAATTAAGTCCCATCTATTAATCACTAAATATACACATGAATGATTAAAGAATAAATTCATGCATAAATATATACCATGCATAAATATCCAAATTAATAAATACCTATTATTAATTATAAATATCTATATATTAATTAATCAACATACATGTATTCCATATATCATGCATACACATGCATGCATCTAAACATGTAAAGACACTCACGCACACACACAAACATACACATTTATCAACTTCCCAATTATTACACAAATGCCATAATACATGTAAATAAAGTTAACCTCGGGGCATCTTGCGGCGCACCGACGGAGGCTCCGACGGAGGCGTACGGGGCTGCGGAGAGTGTCGTTGGATAGAGCAACTCGCCGTGAAGGGCGTGGGGTGCGTTCGCGCTCGCCGACGTCGATCAACGGCATCCCGCGGGGAGCCCGAAAATGGTTCGGCGTAGGATTTTGCCGCACATGAAATAAAACACACACCTATATGTAATTAAAACATATAAACTTAATTAAATAGTCCACCCACTATTAATTGATTCCAACCACTTTACAGACACAAATATATTCTCATGCATCAAGAATTATATTCACAAGGAGAGAATTAGAGTAGGAATGTCTCACATTGGCCAATAGGGAGGGGGAAGGGGCACCATGCATCGCCGATGAGAATGCTTCAACATTGTAGAAATATGTCTCCAGGTATAGAAGTAATAAAATGCATCGCATCACCAAAATGTATTGAAAATTCGTCATCATATTCATACCAAAAATCTAGCAACTTTCAGAAAATTAAACAATTAAACAATAACCCACACCCGATTAGAAAGAGGGGGAAAAATACTCACGGCAAGGCTTGGGGATGTGGCGGTTCACGGCCATGGTTGAAGGGGACTCGCCGTGCCGCGATGGATGCTCCAACGGAAGAGATCGGAGGATGGTGGAGGAGATCGGCCAAACAAAGGGGAGCTCGGCTGTAGGGATGCGCAGATTAGGGAAGAGGTGCGGCTGATGAATTTGGGAAAGAGAAGATTAGGGTTAATTAAATAGGTTTTGGGATTTATATAAGATTATATATAGGAAAGATTTTGGGTTGTGGGCCTGGTGGGTATTGGGTTGAGTTAAAAGAGTTAAAGGGTATAAGGGTATGGGTTAGGTTTTGTGGGCTTGCTCAAGTGGGCTTGGGCCTAAATGAAAACAAAAAATAGAAAGAAAAATATGTGAGAAAATGGAAAGAGAACTTAAGATAATTGGGTTGATGAAGAATGGAAAAAGAATAAGAAAGATAAGAGAGATGGGCTTGATCATCATATTACATAACACATTTAAATAATAAAAATAATAATAATCATGTCAATAAAAATCATAGATGAAATGATAATAGTAATAACTACTATCAATAATAACAATTACTAATAAAGATCATATAGAAATAGTGATAGTAAATAATTAAAAATATTGATAGGAGATAAGGATAATAATATATAAAGCCAATGTTAATATCTAAAAATATTTTGTATATATATACTAATATTAATAAGTCGCAAATCAAGTTTATAAATAATAACAAAAAAAAATCAGAGGAACCAAAGAAATGCTAGACAATTAAAATACAGTATTATAAGGTAGTGGATATTACAATAAGGGCTTGAATTGAGACTCGGTTGAAGACCGATTGTCGGGCTGGACCGGTGTTGGAGACTGACCCTAGTCGGCAATGGACTGAATGAATCATCACCAACTGCACCCTACTTGTTCGCAGCAGGAGGAAGGAGTATGGAGTAGTCCTAACTTCCGCTTGTTAGTTAAGAACTCTCGTAGGTCAGGATTGATCAAGCTTAAGCCATCCAGCGCAGCGACTCGAGCGGATCGCGTACTGATCTGTTCAGGTGATTTTGAAATCACCTTTTTGCTTATAGATCTATTTGCAGGGGCAGGCTTAGCACTAGAGGGCTTTGGAAACGAAGCACGAGATAGTGCTTCGTTCTTTGCATTATCGCGGAGGTAATTAGCACTACATAGCGCTTTAGTTCCTGCTTCGCAGCTGAGAACTCTGTTGTTAGCACCCTTAGGTATTGAAGCTGCATAAGCACCGCTATCAACACTTAGGGGCGCTTTGCCTTTATCTTCGCGCGAGAGACAAAGTTGAATCTCAACTTCATGTTCAGCCTCGCACAGAGAGGCTTTCGGCTTCGCCTTCCAGATCTGCTTGCTTTGAGCAGTCTTAGGTTCGCGTGGAAACTGTTTGGCCTCGCATGAGACGACAACATGTCGATCTTTGTTGACTTAGCTTTGGCAGAGGCTGAGAGGGAGTGTGGCGGATTCCCCTCCATCATGGGCGCGGTTGGCACGGGCTTGGATACAACCCTGGCTGGGACTATCGTCTGATCTGCAGTCCTTGGTGCTATGACGGTGGAGACTTTCCTATGCTTTCAAGTTTTGTGCCCTAGACCACCCCCAGAAAGGAGTTCCTCGAACTTCTCTTGGTCAAAGTGAACGACCAAGTTTTTGATAGTCATGGGTTCTACACCTTGAGCGTTGCATTGCGACACCGTCTCCTTATTACAAAAGAAGACTGAGTTCCCTAGCGGAGTCGCCATCTTGTTTTCCATGGATTTGTAAAAGGAAAACTTACAATAAGTTGGAGGAGCGAAATTACAAGTACTTCTTTAAAGAAAGAAAGACTACAGGTAGATCTCCTCTGAGATTTCTGGGGAAGCGCGCCGGTAGGAGTCTGATCAGCGGCGATCACTTTGCCATTGACGATGCAATCACTCAGGTATGCAAGCCTTCTCGATGGATTTTCCTTCTCGTATAGTTCCAGAAATCTTTGAAGATAAGGCGTATTGGAACCCTGATTCGAAAAGAGAAACGAATCTCTGAAGTTTTGGAAGTGGAAAGCCTTGATGAGAGAAGAATTCAGCTGCTGCTCGCTGCTTGCTCTCTATGTCGTGCCCCCTTTTCTCTCTCCCCTTCTTTTTTTGCCGCCTCGCCCTGGTGAGCTATTTATAAGGAAAAATAAGGATGTAACCGCCCTAAAAATAGCAAACAGATTGAGTCAATCTAGTTTTGCTTTTGAAAAGTAGCCTTACTACGAGGCTAGAAACAACTTCTGTGAAGTTAGGAACATCGTATAACTCTAGTCCCTTGATCCGCTCCGCTAAATGAGGGATACCCCCTTGATCTCTCCAGCTAATTGAGAGATCTCCCCTGATCTTCTCAACTGATTGGGGGAGCTAAGAGATCATGGCAAGCAACTGTCAAATTTGATTTCAATCACAATGATCTCATCTAGAGATTTGATTGGTCAAAGATGACCATAAAAAACCCGCAGCAGGGCTAGTCTAATAAGCTCATAACGGAGCTAAGAGAAGTTTCTAGCTAAGCTAGAAGTAAGCTCTCAGTGAAGCTACAAGTTGGCCTTTTTTTGCGCGACTCTATAGAGCGTCAAGCAAAGCTATCAGCCAGCTCTCTACGGAGTTATAGAAAACTCCAGGATAAAGCAATAAGTTAGCTCATGGCGGAGCTATGATGGAATTCTTATAGAGCTAAGAAAACTTAGCCTCTCGTGCGATTGCTTATCCCTTGGGCTCATGTGAGAGTAAGTATTGGGCTAACTCAGTGTCTCTAGACCTGCTTAGGTCTTTTCAAAGGCAATCTTGGCTTACTGTCTGCTTCACTGGAACAGTAGGGTCCAAGTCACTGATTCGTCCTTCTGGGATGGATGAAAACTGATCGTCAGCTTGTCTTTTGTAAATGTTAACAAGTTAGACCTTGTTCAAACTAGTTAAGAGTCTTGTCTTTTTAGAGTGTCAACAAAGATGTTTACAAATTTTATGTATTTTTTATGTATTTATAAAAATGTTAAAAGCCTTGATCACACACACAACACCATCTTCTAGTCGACTTATCCTCTTAGCTAGTCGACTAACATACCCTATAGTCAACTCAGACTCCAATATAGTCGACTAAGGGTGTTCACAAAAAGTTGTCTCGTCTCTATTTTTCAACTGTACTCAAAGTTAGTCGACTAATCCCCTAATGTAGTTGACTAGTTTCAGTTATAGAGACTTATTAGTCTGTATCAGTTCAATATAGTCAACTTGGCCTTTAAATTAGTTGACTAACTCAGGCAAAATTTCTTATACTAGTCGACTAATCCTATACCCTAGTCGACTAAGTTTAGTTTTTGGACTGTTATTCAATTTTTCGATTCGAGTATTTTTCCAACATTTTGATTTTCAAATAATTGATAACTTTCCTAACTAACCATTATTTTTCACCTATAAATAGGGATGTTGTCCTTTGATGAATTCACTAATTCAATTCATTAGTTTTCTGTCCAAAACTCTGTTAAAAAGTTTTGTTATGCAGAAAATTATTTTTCACTTTCTATTCTTCACACAATTCCAATTCTCTTGTGAAGAATTTTGAGAGTCCTCCTATAAGATATCTTGTTCACAATCACATACAAGTTTCAAGGCTTATAGGGTACATTGATTCCATCAAAGAAAGTGTCTTCTTGGTGTAAAGAAGAGTTGTACAGATTTGACGAAGGGTGTTTTGTCAAGTGGTGTAAAGGAGTTGATTTTGGGGCGTATCAAAATTGTTGGCCCAGAGGCCTTCCACTCTAGCTTTGATGATGATTAACTCATGTAGTTATGTTTACTAATTATCTTGTGATGTTTAGTTTCAGATCATTAACCAAGATATTAGTTGGTGATTAGCTTCAACAAGGAGTTTTGAAGCCTTTCACATGGTGATTCCAGAGCCCGAGCAACAAGATCATACATAGCACTCGTTGGAGTCTAACTCGGTGGATCACGGAGTTTTGGATCGAGTCGACTTGAAGACGGAGTTCATCAAGAAGACTTAGGTATCCTAGTTTATAGTTTGTTTTAGATCCATGTGTAAAGATTAGATAGTGTGATATGCTCAAGTTCACAACACACACACGTTTCATGTTTTGGATTCGGTTTTTCGGTTTTTGGTTTAACCAATATTGGTTTTCATGAATAGATAGTATCAATACAAGTTTAAATGGTTTAAATGTATATTAGATGTTTTCTATATACATGCATGCTAAATTTCCTAGACAAACTTATTTTGATATGCCTATTCATGAGTTTTAGTGTTTTGGTATTTTAACAAAACATATTTGGTATTTAAAGACAAAAACTATGATACGTATATGTTTCATGTATATTGGACCTATGTCCATATGCAACATGCTTTAAAATGATTAAGTATCATGTTTTTGTATTTGGATATGTTTTGGACAAAGTTTACTTGAAAAATCAAAGTTTGAAAAAATACGATTTTTGGTTTTTGGTAATTTTTCCATCACACAAAAATGGTTCAAAATGTTTGATATTTATGTTGAAATTTTTATCACATGTATGTATATCATATATAAAGTTAGAAACTATATTTGTGGATTTTTAGAAGTTTTATGGGAATTTTTAGAATAATTTTTAACCCAATTTTCTGACCCAGAACCCAGCCTGCCAGGCTCTGGCGGTCGACCGGGCCGGTCGACCGGGCGGTCGACCGACTTGCACAAGCCTGTTCACGTTGGCCAGGCACATGGGCCGGTCGACCCGGCGGTGGACCGAACCGAGAGCTCTGCTCTCTGTTTTTCTACGGTCAACCGGCCGGTCGACCGCAGGCAGCCAACGGTCAAAAATATGACCGTTGGCGGTCGACCACCAGCCGCCAGGACTGACAAACAGTCCCAACGGTTAGTTTTGTTTTGGGCCTATATAAACCCATTTCTTTGAGATTTTGGCCAAGGTTTTCAAGAGAAAAAATTTGCCTATTCTCTAGTGTTTAAAACAAGTTTTCAAAAGTGTTTAAAGCTTAAAAGATTTCATCTTTGTTTTGTTTTCAAGGGTTTTGAAAAATCAAAGAAAACTAGATTTTTGGGATATTGATTTGAATCTTCATTTCTATCATTTACAAGAGGTTCCCAAGTAGTATTTCTTTATTATTTGATTTCCAAAAACACCTTGATTTCCACTTGAGCTATATCCTCTATCCTATTCTATAGGATCATTTATTTGTGGGAAAAAGATTTGGTTTGTGGTTGAGATATACCACTTGTTGTAAACCCTTTTATTTGGATATCCCTCTTTGGTAGAGGTGGATTTGGGTTGTTGGTTGCTCCCTCTTTGGTAGAGGTTGAGGTTGTGGTTTACTCCCTCTTGGTGAGGTGGAGTTGGTGTTGGATTTGTATCCCTCTTTGGTAGAGGTGGATTGTGGAGTTTGTATTGCCTCGGTGGAGGTTGTATTGGTTGTTTGGTGGAGTTTGGTACTCCGGTCTTCGGTAGACCATTTGTATTGCCTCGGTGGAGGTTGTATTGGTTGAGAGAGGAGTTCGGTACTCCTAGTGGATTAGAAATCCTACTCGGTGAAGGCGGGGACGTAGAGCTCGGTGCTCGAACCTCGAAACACATCTTGTTGTTGCGTTTGATCCATTGACTCTAAACTCTCTCTCTTTATTTGTGCATTGCATCATTCATATTGCCATATCATATATATGCTTGTGTTGTGCCTTGCATTGATCCATATTGCTTATTCTTATATGCTTGGTTGTGCTTGTTTGTGTGCCTCACTTGTGCTTAACCACGAGAGCTTCATATAGCGCCTCAACTCTTATTCAGAGGAATCAAGAGGAGTTAGTCCAGAGCCCTTCACGGGGAATTCGGCTATACTCGTTGATTGCACTAGGTGTTTTTGCAAATTAGTTTTGTAATTCCGCATTTAGTTCTTAGATTAGCCTTATCACCTATTCACCCCCCTCTAGGTGATTTCAATTGGTATCAGAGCCTACGCTCCTGATATTTGGTTTAACCACCTAGGAGTGAGATCTTGGTTTGCTAATCTTTCATTTGCATTTGCACGTATATTTGTTTGCACACACTCATGGATTGCTTGTCACCTCCCATGTTTGATGTTTCCAACATTGACACATGGAAATTTAGGATGTCCATGTATTTGAAAATCCTTGGCTTGCATGTTTTCCTTGCCGCTACCAAGAAATGCTATCTTGGTAACCGCAATCATATAGGGGCCAATACACAAGCCCTTGAGGCTATTAGAAGCACGCTTAACAAAGATTATCTTATGCTTGTTTCTAACCATGATTCCGCCTTTGCAGTGTGGAACAAGTTGACCACCTCCAAGCTTCAATTGCCAATCCAACCGGAGGATGAATCTAGTGGTGAATCCGAGCCATAATGCTTTATGGTCCAAGGGAATGACTCCCTTGAGGTATATTCGGAATCTCAATTAGATGATAATGATGCTAGTTCTTCTAGTAATGAGCATGTTGATCCTAATACTTTAAATGAAGAACTTTCTATTGTTTGTGAAAAATTGATAGAAAAGTATAATCTTTTGAAAAAGAAGACTTTTGCATTAAATAAAGAAAATGAAAATTTGTCTTCTAAACTTGGTTTGGTTTGCAAGAGAAAGAGGAGATTTCTAATGAGAGGGATTCATTGAAATCTAGACTTGATCTTGCCCTAAAAGAAAATGAATTGTTGAAAAATAAAAATGATTGTGAAATAATTTTGAAGAAAAATGAAAACTTGTCTTCAAAAGTTAATTTGTTTTAAAATAAAATGATTCTTTAAAAATGAAAATTGCTTCTATTTCTAAGGATTTAGAAATTTGTTTAAAGAAAATATTTCTTTGGAAAATAATATTGATACACATGTTTGCCATGCTAATGTAGTATCACATACATCACCTATTGCATGCCACACTTCTTCTCTAATTGAAAAAGATATAAATTTATTAAAGAAGAATATGGATTGTTTGGACTCCACTTTGAGCCATTGTGTTTTGAGTCATACACGTTTGGAATCTTTGTTTCGAAAGAAACAAGTTCCATCTATGCATGCACACCCTTCACGGCATACACATGCTCCTCACGTTCACACCCATCACATGTATGCTCATGTGTACACTTGTACACATTGTGGACGTAAGGGCCACCTTGCTAAATTTTGTTTTGATCGTATAAATGATTGTAATTTAGCAAATAATTTATTTGGGTTAGAAAAGGAACTAACCCCTATGGACCCAAAAGAGTATAAGTACCAAAGACCACCCTATTGTATTTGATGTATGTGTGGGCTCTCGCATGACGTGAGAGTTATGGTGCCTTGAGGTGGATGCGTTCCGAGCTTCATGAGGACTATTTGGATGCATCACTTTCAAGGGAAGTTTGGTAGGAGGACCACTGTGTTTTGGAGACATGGAGAGTTGCTTCTTCGGTTTGGTAACAATCCTTTACTCCCGTTTATATTTACATGCTTTCATATCATTGTTTATAGCATGTTTTGATGTTTATAGATTATTATGATAATGCCATGATTATTAGATCCTTGACATGCATGTATAGCATTTGAGATCACCCATGTTTATATGGACCCATATGTTGTGTTCTCACCATTGTTTAGCTATTATGTAAATCATAGGTCTAATAGCATGTGGATTTACATAATGATCGTTTTTATGTTGATCATGTTGATTTATGTCTCGTTTTATGCTTCATGATTTGAATATATATTTAAATGTTAGTTTTCATTAAGACTAGGATTTATACTTGTACATATAGTGGGCCACAAATAAATTTTTATATGTTTGAGCTTGAACGCTTATTTGTACCCATTAGATGTGCTAGTATAGTCTAGTTTTGATGATTCATGCATTTGACTTGTATTCCCATTTTTTGGACATGTTTTATGATCATGTGTTTTCACTTCATGTATATGTCCGTCTTGTCTAAACTATTGATTATACATATACATCCTTGAGCCACGTGCCTTAATGCATATACATTTGTGGACTCGTTTGTTTTGGATATGTATGTATGCTTTAGTTTATACTTGACATACATATGCCTTGAAGAAATTGAGTTTTGATGATTTTCATGTTTTGAAGAATATTGAGCTTGAATGTCTATTTTCATGATTATTTGTGTCACATAACACTTGTACACTCACTTCATTTAAATGTTTCTCATGATTATGTTTTTCATAAGTATGTATGGGCTTTATGGACTTTGAGTGTTTAATGCCATGTGATTTACATGTATTTCATGAAATATTTTTGTTTTATTCCTTACTTGAAGGATTTCGTACTAGTTTAGAAGTTTTTTTTTTTCATTTAACTAGTTGCGATATGTTTCGTTTGGTAGAGTTTTTTCAAACATACTATATTTTTCAAATCTATTTTGAAAACCCCAACCTTCTACGAGCGGCTGGATGGGAGTCCATGCCTTGTATGTTTTTATTGAAAATCATTTTAAACATGAGCATGAATGGGTGGTAGGTAATATGAGATATACATTTGATATTATTGTTGTTTCAATTGGTATCATTGGATTCTTTCAATTGGTATCAATTTTGATTTTTTTGTATATTCATATATTTCTTATGTATGTATGCATAATCTTCAAATAATATCAATTTCGATTGGTATCTAATTTTTCATACATATATATGTTTTATTTGTGCTTATTATATCCCTATATTTTTAAGCACAAATTTTGATTATGATAAGCTTGAGTTTTTAATTCCTATCATGTTACAATTGATTTTTCAATTGATATTTTAATAACGATGCATAAGCTTATGAAAAATAAAAATAAAAAAAATAATTTTGATCATCGTTTTATTTGGTATTTCATAAAGGGAGAGAAAATTTGTATTTTTTTCTTTCAATTGGTATTTTGTTTACCGATGATTTCTACTCCCATACTTTTTGATGGAAAATGATTAAAAAAATGAATATTTATCTTATTTTGGTATCATATGTTCTAAATGACAAATTCTTACAATTGGTATCAAGATGTTTATTTGAATATTTTCAATTGGTATCAAGATTTTATTTGTTTTCTCACAATTGGTATCAATGCCTTTATTTACTTTCAATTGGTATCAATTCTTAAATGTTTTTATGTTTCCTTTCAATTGGTATCAAAATGTTCTACATTGACATATTTTAATTGGTATCATATTTGATTGCACCCCTTATTGACATCATTTTTTTTGACAAAAAGGGGAGAACATATTTTTGTTTTTACTTTAACCCCTTTGTTGATGATTGACAAAAAGAGAGAGAAGTATTTGAGTAGTATTTGATATATATGCATGTTTTGAAAAAGTATTTATGTTTATGCATATATGTTTTGTTTTGCAAATAGGAGAAAAAGTATTTGATGAGTTTTTTTTTAAATGGCATGTTATCTCCTTGTATTTGCATTCATGTTTATGAGCTTTCATTGCATATTTATTTTTTTATTGTGTTGCATGAGTTAAGGGGGAGCTTCTTTGAAGCTTAACTTTAATCCATGCATATATAACTCCATGAGTTTTGTCATCATAAAAAAGAGGGAGATTGCTGGCCCAGAGGCCTTCCACTCTAGTTTTGATGATGATTAACTCATGTAGTTATGTTTACTAATTATCTTGTGATGTTTAGTTTCAGATCATTAACCAAGATATTAGTTGGTGATTAGCTTCAACAAGGAGTTTTGAACCTTTCACATGGTGATTCCAGAGCCCGAGCAACAAGATCATACATAACACTCGTTGGAGTCTAGCTCGGTGGATCACGGAGTTTTGGATCGAGTCGACTTGAAGACGGAGTTCATCAAGAAGACTTAGGTATCCTAGTTTATAGTTTGTTTTAGATCCATGTGTAAAGATTAGATAGAGTGATATGCTCAAGTTCACAACACACACACGTTTCATGTTTTGGATTCGGTTTTTCGGTTTTTGGTTTAACCGATATTGGTTTTCATGAATAAATAATATCAATACAAGTTTAAATGGTTTTAAATGCATATTAGATGTTTTCTATATACATGCATGCTAAATTTCTAGACAACTTATTTTGATATGCCTATTCATGAGTTTTAGTGTTTTGGTATTTTAACAAAACATATTTTGGTATTTAAAGACAAAACTATGATATGTATATGTTTCATGTATATTGGACCTATGTCCATATGCAACATGCTTTAAAATGATTAAGTATCATGTTTTTGTATTTGGATATATTGGACAAAGTTTATTTGAAAAATCAAAGTTTGGAAAAATACGGTTTTTGGTTTTCGGTAATTTTTCCATCAAACAAAAATGGTTCAAATGTTTGATATTTATGTTGAAATTTTTATCACATGTATGTATATCATATATAAAGTTAGAAACTATTTTTATAGATTTTTAGAAGTTTTATGGGAATTTTTAGAATAATTTTAACCCAATTTTCTAACCCAGAACCCAGCCTGCCAGGCTCTGGCGGTCGACCGGGCCGGTCGACCGGACCCAGAGTCGGTCGACCGGGCGGTCGACTGACGTGCACAAGCCTGTTCACGTTGGCCAGGCACATGGGCCGGTCGACCGGACCAGAGAGCTCTGCTCTCTGTTTTTCTACGGTCGACCGGCCGGTCGACCGCAGGCAGCCAACGGTCAAAAATATGACCGTTGGCGGTCGACCGGGCGGTCGACCGCCAGGACTGACAAACAGTCCCAACGGCTAGTTTTGTTTTGGGCCTATATAAACCCCATTTCTTTGGGATTTTGGCCAAGGTTTTCAAGAGGAAAAATTTGCCTATTCTCTAGTGTTTAAAACAAGTTTTCAAAAGTGTTTAAAGATTAAAAGATTTCATCTTTGTTTTGTTTTCAAGGGTTTTGAAAAATTCAAAGAAAACTAGGCTTTTAGGATATTGATTTGAATCTTCATTTCTATCATTTACAAGAGGTTTCCCAAGTAGTTTTTCTTTGTTATTTGATTTTCAAAAACACCTTGATTTCCACTTGAGCTATATCCTCTATCCTATTCTATAGGATCATTTATTTGTGGGAAAAGGATTTGGTTTGTGGTTGAGATATACCACTTGTTGTAAACCCTTTTATTTGGATATCCCTCTTTGGTAGAGGTGGATTTGGGTTGTTGGTTGCTCCCTCTTTGGTAGAGGTTAAGGTTGTGGTTTACTCCCTCTTGGTGAGGTGGAGTTGGTGTTGGATTTGTATCCCTCTTTGGTAGAGGTGGATTGTGGAGTTTGTATTGCCTCGGTGGAGGTTGTATTGGTTGTTTGGTGGAGTTTGGTACTCTGGTCTTCGGTAAACCATTTGTATTGCTTCGGTGGAGGTTGTATTGGTTGAGAGAGGAGTTCGGTACTCCTAGTGGATTAGAAATCCTTCTCGGTGAAGGCGGGGACGTAGAGCTCGGTGCTCGAACCTCGAAACACATTTTGTTGTTTGCGTTTGATCCATTGACTCTAAACTTTCTCTCTCTTTATTTGTGCATTGCATCATTCATATTGCCATATTATATATATGCTTGTGTTGTGCCTTGCATCATTCATATTGCCATATCATATATATGCTTGTGTTGTGCCTTGCATCGATCCATATTGCTTATTCTTATATGCTTGGTTGTGCTTGTTTGTGTGCCTCACTTGTGCTTAACCACGAGAGCTTCATATAGCGCCTCAACTCTTATTCAGAGGAATCAAGAGGAGTTAGTCCAGAGCCCTTCACGGGGAATTCGGCTACACTCGTTGGTTGCACTAGGTGTTGTTGCAAATTAGTTTTGTTATTCCGCATTTAGTTCTTAGATTAGCCTTATCACCTATTCACCACCCCTCTAGGTGATTTCAAAAATCAGATAAGAAAAATCTCAAATGGGTTGCTTCGGAACTGGATGTAGGTCACAAGGACCGAACCAAGATAAAATCTCTCGTCTTTGCGTTTGAAATTTCTAAGATTGATTCTGTTCAAATTTCTTCTTTGGTTAAAGGTGTTCATAACTCCTAAGTCTTTAGGTCGTATCTCTCAATTCATATATCACGGCCTATCACTTAATAATATTGACATGGATGATGCAGAAGTGTTATCTCATATCTTCATTCTCGGTCAAGGACCACAATGACCAACACAAAATTACCACCTGTTCCTCGTTTCATTGGTCGTATTCTTGTCTACAATATCTGGCAAAAAAAAACCGAGAGTATAACTATTTTCGTGACTTAGCTACATGCATCTATGCCATCACGGCAGGACTCGAAGTCAATTAGGCTAAGATTATATTTGATACCATCGTCAAAGAACATACTTCTTTCTTATCCTATGGAGCTTTCTGCCCCATGTGTTTCGGGAGTTTAAATTAGATCATGCTTCTAAAACTAGTATTGTCAAGGTATTCGAACCCTTTGATCATGCAGTTCTCCATCGCATGAAACTCATTGACTTCCTACAACCTCAACCACAACCTCAACATCAACCCTCTCCTCCTCTACAAAGCTCTACTCATGCTCATTCCTCCTCAACTCAACCTCCATTCACTAAACCCCTTCAACTCAACTATCTCCTTCCTTTTCTGATGCCTTTTATAATTCTCTCTTTGCTGAAATTTGTCCCTACAAACCCAACAAACCTCTATGATGGCCTCTAAGTTTGAATTACTCAACAACCAATTCTTACTTATGGAGCATTTCATGAATATGCGACTGAAAATGGACTCCTTTGAAGCCACCAAGTTGGAAATATTGGATCATCTCAAGACTCATTTTCTACCACCTCTTCCTCCAGAATCCAACATATGATGCTCATGGCGTTGAACTTTTTTGTGTGTTGATGCACATGGCTTTGGAGTTCTTGACATATGAAACTGCTTTTATGTATCTCCTACACGTGAACAACTTTGTTGATGCTTTTATGCTTTTTACCCGTATTTTTTGATTTTTCGCTGTCTTTTTTATAACTCTTTCCATACTAATTAATACTATGTGTGTGACTCTATGCTATGGCTTGATACTCTTTTTGTGTCATTTCTTTATTTTTTGGTAATGACAAAGAGGGAGATGATATATGGCTTTTGTATGCACATATCAGATTTGTTCTCTTTGTTTTTTATGATATATGTCTCATGTAGGGGAAAACCATTCTATATTTGTTATACCTGTTCTCTACAAGGGAGAGTTTGTGCATACACAGTTTTTGTCATCATCAAAAAGAGGGAGAATATTGGAACTTAGATTTTGATGATAACAATTGTGATGCAGGTACATTGAGGCTCACATTGAAGAGATATTATTGAGTTCTTGCAGCACAAGATGTTTACAATTTTTATGTATTTTTGAAAAATTTCTAAAAGTCTTGATCACACACACAACACCATCTTCTAGTCGACTTATCCTCTTATCTAGTCAACTAACATACCCTATAGTCGACTCAGACTCCTATATAGTCGACTAAGGATGTTCACAGAAAGTTGTCTCGTCTCTGTTTTTTAACTGTACTCAAAGTTAGTCGACTAATCCCCTAATATAGTCGACTAGTTTCAGTTTCTAGAGACTTATCAGTCTGTATCAGTTCAATATAGTAAACTTGGTCTTTAAGCTAATCAACTAACCCTAGCAAAATTTTTTATACTAGTCGACTAATTCTATACCCTAGTTAACTAAGTTTAGTTTCTGAACTGTTACTCAGTTTTCAGATTCTAGTATTTTTTTAACATTTTAATTTTTAAATTTGAATTGATAACTTTTCTAATTGACCATTGTTTTCACCTATAAATACGTATGTTGTCCTTAGATGAATTCACAAATTCATATTATTAGTTTTCTGTCCAAAACTCTATTAAAAAGTTTTGTATTGTAGAAAACTATTTTTCACTTTCTATTCTTCACACAATTTCAATTCTCTTGTGAAAATTCCGAGAGTCCTCCTATGAGATACCTTGTTCACAATCACAACAAGTTTTAAGGCTTATAGGTTACATTGTATTCCATTAAAGAAAGTGTCTTCTTTGTGTAAAGAAGAGTTGTACAAATTTGACGAAGGGTGTTTTGTCAAGTGGTGTACAAGAGTTGATTTGGGGTGTATCAAAATCGGATAAGAAAAATCTCAAGCGGTTGCTTGGGGACTGGATGTAGGTCACAAAGACCGAACCAAGATAAAATCTCTCATCTTTACGTTTGAAATTTCTGTGATTTATTCTGGTCCTTACATTCCTGCAAGTAGTTTACTTTTTATGATTAAAAGTTTATAAATACTATCACCCCCCTCTAGTGTTTGTGTTGCCTTGATTATAGATCCTACAACATTATATCTAGATATGTATATAACATATAATACATTATATCTAGACATGTATATTTTCATATAGACATGTGATACGTTGTATCTAAACATGTATAATTTTCTTATTTCACTCTCCACTTTATATATATTGATGTAATTCTTTATTGCATGATATATTGAAATTTCTTCTCCAAATTATCATGGTATCAGAGCCCTCTTGGGTTCCAGTTTAACCCTTTTGGGTTAGTCTTTGGGCTTTTATTTTTATCCTTTTTGGATTTATTTTAACCCTCTTGAGTTCCAGTTTAACCCTTTTTGAGGTTAGCCTTTGGGTTTTGATTTTTATCCTTTTTGGATCTATTTTAATCATCTTAGGTTTCAGCTTAACCTTTTTGGTTTTATCCTTTTCGGATCTATTTTAACTCTTTTGGGTTTCAGTTTAACCCTTTTTTGGGTTTAGCCTTTGGGCTTTGATTTTTTTCTTTTTTGGATTTATTTTAACCCTCTTAAGTTTTGTTTAGACCTTCTTTGAATTTTATTTGGCCTTTGATTTTTATCAGGTTTTCTCATGGATAAGAAAGGGTTATCCAATTTTCCTGTTCTAGATATTCAACTCTAAAGTGCAAAGAATTATACTGCATGGGCTCTCACAATACAATATAATCTTCATGCTTTCGGAGTCTGAGTTATGTTTAGGGCATCCTAAAATGCCTGTCAACGACCACTCAATCATCATATGCTTCTACATCAGACTCTCAATCTCACACCAAATCAGCAGTTACTCATGATCAGTAGGTTTATTGATGAACAAATCATGGCATATATTATGCGATCGGTCTCCATTCCAATTTGTCTGTCTATCAACCGTTCAACCTAATCCAGAGAGCAGTAGTTAGCCCTAAGTCATATGTTCATACAAACCAATGCTACTCGGGAGTATTATCTGTGCCAGGCTCTTAGGAGGCTAAGCAGGAGGATCGTTCCATTCAGGACTTCTACTATCTGCTTTTGGATATTGGGAGAAACTGCAGACCATGAATGTTCTCTTTCCATATTTCAAGTCTGTCTTCACTCTTGAGTTTCAGAAGCAGAAAGATTGTCGAAATCTGTTCCACTTTGCCATGTAACTTCATCCTGAATTTGAGGCATTTCTTCATCGCCATCCACTACCCAGCCTCACTGAAGTAGTGGCTGAGTTCACATCTGAAGAGAAACGTCTCCAAATACTGTCATCATTATCTTCTCTAGTTCAGTCAGTCTCCTCACGCACATCTCTGTTGGCCCAAAGGCCCATCACTCTAGTTTTGATGATGATTAACTCATCTAGTTATAATACTAATGATCTTGCGCTCATTTAGTTTCAAATATTCAATCAAGATCTTAGTCGGTGTTTAGCTTCAACAAAAGATTCAAATTCAAGTTTTGAAGCTAGCACGTGTTGATTCAAAAGCTCACGCTTTAAGATCGCATCAAGTACTCAAAGAGTCTAGCTCATGGATCAAAGTTGGGACAAAGTCAAGATGAAGAAGAAGATTTTCAAGAAGACTTGTGTCGAGTTTGTAAGTGTTAAGATTTTGTTTCTAGATAAAATGTAAGGATAGATTAGTTGTGGATTGCTCAAGATTATATACACACAAATATTTCAAAATATTTCATATTAAATAGTTTTAGATTTTGAAAAATACCATTTGGTTTTTGAGCTTCAAAGAATACATATTTCATTTTCAAGTATAGATTTCATCAAAACAAATTTACATGGTTTATATATGTATTGGATTCCATCCATACACATTGATGGTTCAAATATTTAGATAAATCTAGTTTGATGTTTCTAGTTCGTGGTTTTAAGTTTTGTTAAAATCAAAACTTATTTTGAGCTTATTGTCAAAAACAAAGATATTTCATCTTATATGTATATTGGATCATTTTCATACACATTATGCTTCAAATGAGTTTTAATATCTTATTTTTGTATTTGAACAAATTTTGGAAAAATCGGTTTTCATTTTAAAAGTTTGATTTTGAAAAATACCAGTTTTTGTTTAAAGTTTGATTTATATATCGCAAAAATAGTTCAACTTGTTTATAATATGTGTTGATTTTATCACACATATTTGTACTTCAAAGTATTTCAATGGACTTATTTTTGCGGATTTTTTGTGTTTTAAATAAAATTTTAGGGTTTTTAAAGACCAAGTTTCAATCCCTTAAAACCCTGACCTTGGGCTTCTGGCGGTCGACCGACTTGTTGACTGGTGTGCACAACTATGTGCACAAGCCCTGGCTTGAGGGCTGGTCGACCGGATGGTCGACCAGCTCTCTGGTTCTTGCCTTGGTCGACCGGGCGGTCGACCGATAGATCAAGACTTGGGTGCGGTCGACCAGGCGGTTGATCGAAAATTCCAACGGTCTGAAATATAACCATTGGCCGGTCGACCGACCGGTCGACCGACGGTCAATTTGGCCAGAAAACTGAGCCAACGGCTAGTTTTCTGAACCCAATAAATTGGGGTTTTCTTGGCCAGTTTTAAGTAAGATTTTAGAGAAGTTTTAGAGCCAGTTTTTCCTATCACTTTTAGAGTTTTTCTCCATATATTTTTGGGTTAAAAACTTTCATATCGAAAGGAGAGTTTTTAAGGAGTGTTTTTCAAAAGAGTTTTATTGAGTTTTCAACCACTCATTCTATCTAGTTTTCTCATACAAGCTTGAACTTTCCATTACTATACTTATCCTCTAGAAATCTTTGTTGTGAGAGTATTTGTTGGTGATCAAGAAAAGAGATCACCAAGTGTTCCACCCCTTTGTATTGAGAAGTTGTAGAGGTACGGCCTCGACAAGCTAGTGTGCTTGCGTGTGTTGTTCTTACAGGAACAAGTAAGAGACTTGTAGGTCTAAGAGTTCTTGAGGAAACTCGTTGTAGGTGTTGCCGCACCGAATAACCTTGCGGGATCGTTTATAGTGAAAATCCTTCATAGTGTTGAAGGCGGAGACGTAGAGCAAGTGTGCTCGAACCTCAAAATAATTCTCCCGTGTTTGCGATTGCTCATCTCTCTCTCTCTCAGTTGTGTTATATATCTTGCTTGATTTTATTGTTCATCTCTATATGTGCTCAATTGATATATATGATTGGGTGTTTGTGTGCTCACACTTATATTTAACCAAGAGAGTCATAGTGGCACCTCAACTCTTAATGTAGAGGAATCTTGAGGAGATAGTTTAGAGCGCTTCACCGAGAATTTGGCTACACTCTTTTATTATATGTTGTGTGTATTTTTAATTTGCATAATAATTTTAATTCCGTATTAGTTTTGCATTAGATTAGCAAGTCACCTATTTCCCTCCCTCCTCAAGGTGATCTACAGTTGGTATCTAAGCTTCATGCTCTTGATTTGGGTCTAACAACGTTGAGTTAAAGATTCTCGTTTTAGCTAATCAAAATATTTATATACACACTCATGATTTTCATGAAACCTCCCATGTTTGACATAATTAATCTCCAAACTTGGAAAGTTAAGATGTCCATATATCTTAAGGCCTTAGGAATTTATGTTTATTTTGTCACTATTAAAAGTCATATTATCTAAATGGCAAAAATCTTGAGGCTAATGTAAAAGCCATCCATGTATTAAAGTCAACCCTAAATGATGAATATTTTTCAAGGGTTTCTAACTTTGATTCGGCTTTTGTAGTATGAAATACTCTTATCTCCTTTAGTGAACAAAAGCAATATTACATGGGGAGTGACTCGGATGTAGAAAGTGATGCTTGTTACACCTGCTATATGGTCCAAGGAGATGACCCCCTTGAGGTAAATTCTGATTCCAAGTTTAAAGAAGAGATGCCTTATGATGATCTTGCATTGTTTTGTAAGATGCTTCTTAATAAATATGATTTGTTAAAAGTTAAAAATAAAAATTTAAAAAATGAAAATGATTTGATTTTAAAAGTAAAAGATTATTTTCAAAATAAATTTGAAATAGTTTCAAAGAAAATAAAATTTTGAAAAATAAAATTATTTTGGTTGAAAAGGAAAGGACATTGCTTTAAATGAAATTAAATATTTGAAAAGAAAATTATTTTGAATGAAAAAGAAAATATTTCTAAAAAAAATTTTGTTTCTCATGTTTCATATGATTCCTTATTTCAATATTAATGATGATATTTGTATGTTAAAGAAGAATATTGATTGTTTGGGCCACACTTTGAGCCAATGTGTATTTAAACACAATAGATTAGAATTTGTGTTTCTTAAGAAACAAGTTCCACATACTCATGTACATCCTACATGGCATACACATGCACACCATGATCACACTCATGCTCACATGTATGCTAGAGTGTACACATGTACACATTGTGGCCAAAAAGGCCATCTTGCAAGATTTTGCTTTGATAGAATAAATCATGTAAAATTTTCAAATAAGAATGTTTGGTTTCCTATTGCTTCTAACCCTCATGGACCAAAAAAAATATGGGTACCAAAATTCTCACCTCTTATGTTTGATGTAGGTGTGGGCTGTCATAGAACGTGAGAGGATTGGTGCCTTGGTGGTACATGCATTAGAGCTTGAAGAACACACCCATTTGATGCATCACTATCAAGGAAGCCTGGTGGGAGGAACACCTCGTGTTTTGAAGAAATAAATTGGCTACATCGGTTTTGATAACTATTTCTTCTCCTCTTTAGAATATTTTTAAATATTTATATGCTAGTATAGTAACCTAGGCTCAATTATCTATTGTTTTGTGCTTAATGTTGAGTTTATTGGTTGTTAGCTATGCATATATTTTTGAAAAACTTTCTTTATGTTTCTAATAGTTTTACATGCCTATCTTATGATTCATATTTTGATTTATATGTCTATATCATATTTATATGCATATCCTATTAAACTTGTATTATACATGCACAATTTTTGAGGCACATGCTTTACATGCTCTATTTTTTTTATATACTCAATTATTTGTTTGATTGTACATTGTTTGTCCTAGTTTTGATGATTCATGCATGTTTATATGATATATCATGTTTTTGTGAAAAAGAATTTTCATATAAGTTTTGTTTTGAGCTTCATTGCCTTATCTTCATGAACATGTCATTTACATGATTCTTGTACACTCACATTTTTTTTGTTGTTTACTTATGACCTTATTTTCATGAGCATTTATGAGCTTTATAAATCTTGAGTATCAACTTTTGTGTAATATACATATTTTATGAGATATATATGTTTTGGTTTCATATTGAAGGATCTTTAACTAGTTTTTTAAAAATTATTTTAAACTAATTATTTATTCTTCACTTGGTAGTGTTTTCAATCTATAATTACTTTCAAAATATTATTTTTGAAAACTTTTACCTTTTAAGGGGTTGGATGGGCGACCATGCCTTGTATACCCTTATTGAATATCTTTCAAATATGTACATGAAAGGGTGGATATTATGAGTTATACACATGATTCATTTGCTATATCAATTTTGTATACTCATACGTGTTTTCTATATATGTATGCATCATACTTCAAGTTGTATTTCCCTTCTCATACATACATATATATATGATTTAATTGTGCTTATTTTATATGTCTATACATATATTTTAAAAGCACAAATTATTCTTATGCTAAGCTTGATTTATTTTTAAATGATAATTGATATCTCTACAATCTTATGCATTATTTTTATAGGTATTTAATAAAGAGGGAGAAAAATTCTTGATTTTGTTTTCAATTGATATCTTAATCCCTCTCCTTTTTGAGAAAAATAGTTTAAAAAGATTGATATCCATGATTATTTTTCTTCAATTGGTATAATTTATATCCATATTGGTTCCAATTGGTATTTTATTTGGTATCAAAATATACTTCATGTTTCACCTACAATTGGTATCAAAATTTATTTCAATTGATATCAAATTTTTTTTTGACTTCAACAAATTCAAAATTTGTTTTTAAGTGTTATCAAAATTTTTAAAATTTGTTTTGATATGTATTGCTTATATGCAAGGAGAGTTTAACATCTCCTCTATATATAGATTTATGTTGAGTGTATTTTACATATTGAGGAGTTTGACCTCTCTTCTATATGTGGCACACGTGTGTATGGGGAGCTTAATATCTCCATCTATACACTGTATATTATGCTTATGTGGGTTAGGGTCTAGTCATCCCTCTCCATATAAAGCATGTATGTAGGGGGAGTTTAAGTAAACGTCTCTCCTCTTCACGAATGTATATCACATATACATCCTCCTTGTTTGTTTTACTTCGCCTCTTTGTTGATGAATTGATAAAAAGGAGGAGAAGAATTTAGAGTTTATATATGCATGAATATCTTTATGTTTTTGTTATGTATGAGTTAAGGGGGAGCTTCTATGAAGCTTGTCTTTAATCCATGCATAGATAACTCTTTGTCATCATTAAAAAGGGGGAGATTGTTGGCCCAAAGGCCAATCACTTTAGTTTTGATGATGATTAACTCATTTAGTTATAGTACTAATGTAACACCCCGCTCCCAAAATACGTACTTAGTTACGTATTCATATTCTCGATCATATTTCTCAGTTTACTTTTCTGTATTTTTTTGTTATATATATATATATATATATATATATATATATATATATATAATATATATATATATTTATGCGATCACTTTTGTATTGGATCCGGATTCGTGGACTCGGAGACAGCCCAAGTCTGAACCGAGGACCCGATCCTAATGTATGGCTCGATTTGGTCTTTTCGGTAGTTAGACTTTACCGATTTTAGTTTCAAATATAATTTTTCAATATTTTAGATTTATTACGATTTTCTAAATTGTTTTTGAATTAAATTGAAAATCTTCAAAACCGTGTCGACTAGTACCGCTAATCGATTCTCAAATTTTTAATTTATAAGGAGTTGAATTTCTAGAAATGGATTTCACATTATTTCTTAAAATCATATTTTCTATCTAAATGCATTTTTTGAGATTTTTCTAAATTTATCAAAATTCCACCTGATTTGGTGTCGGCCAGTATCGTTGGTTGATTCCAGGATTTTAATTTTGAAAATGAGATTTTATTTCTGAAAACTGACTTCATATTATTTCTCAGGGTGATGTTTTCTACCTTTGAGTATTTTTGGAGATTTTTTTCTAGACTAGTCGATATTTTCTGACTTTATTATAATATTATTATTTTTCAGAATCTTTCCTTTTCTTCTTTCTTTCTTTCTTTCTTTCTTTTTCCTTTCTTTCCCCCATCAGCTCACCGTTGACCCACACCACCCCACATAGGGCCCGGTCACACCCCCTCCCATCTCTCCCTATCAATCTCTCTCTTTCTTTTTCTTTTCCTTTTTTCCTTTCTTTCTTTCTCTCTTCTCTTCTCTTCTTTTTTCTCTTCTTCTTCTCTTCCTCTCTTCTCTTCCAATTTCCCCCTCCCCCTCCCCAATTTCATCATCTCCACTTAATTCACCACCACCACTACTTATCTCCACCTCCAAACCCAACAACCCTAGCTTCCCTCTCCTCTTTGGGTGGCCGACGCACCCCAGGGCTGGGCATCGCCGGCGCGTCACCGACAGCTGTACGCGGTGTGCATGGGCAGAGGAGAGGCAACAACCCATCTCCCTTCTCTCTCTTACCTCTTTCCTCTTTCTCTCACTCCTCTCCCCCCTGTTTTCTCTCTCCAGTACACTCTTTCCCCCTTTCTTCTCTCTCGTTGGACTGCCGGCGGCCAGGGCCACCGCCGGCAGCCACCGGTCGGCCAACAGAGGCGACCAGTCTCTTCCTACTCTCCCATTTTCCATATATCTTATGATCTCCCTCTCTCTCTCTCTTGTTCCTCTCTCTCATCATCTCTCTCTAGATATTCCTCTCTCTATATCTCTTTCTCTTTCTCTATCCGCATCTCTTTTTAAAAATCTATTTCTCTCTCTAAATTTCTCTTTCTCCCACTAGATCTCTCTCTTTCTCTCTCTAACGCTTTCCCTCTTCTCTCTCTTAATCCTCTCTTTCTCTTTCTAAAAATATAAATATATTTTAATATAATTTGGTAGCGTGCACGCGTGTTTGAACTCCGGGATTTCACAGCGTTTTCAGAGATTAGGCGAGTGTCTTAGCCTCATTTTGGGTTCCCCTGCTTCATCGAGTTGACTGTATTTTATTTCTATATTTAGATTGTAACGGTATTTTGTATTGGGCTGTGCCTTGTATTTGTATGTGCCTGAGTGCCCAATTATGCATGTATCTGCCTGTGACGAATGTTTGTTTAGTCTAGTTGAATTTCTGTACATGTACCATGCCCGCGATGTTGCCCATTACTGCTTTATTATATGTGTGTTCGACACTAACATTTCTGCAGGTACTATACCCAGACTCTGGGCTTTCTCCACTCAGCCTCCGGGCTTTCTCTACTCAGTCTCCAAGCTTCACCACTTCACGGTAGCCAAGATATTATCACGCTTATATGTATGCTCGTGTGGTACTAACTAGCTACCCAATTGTTTTAACTCTGCACCCTTATGGGTTCCTGGTAGTTACCGAGAGTGCGCTTAGACCCTGAGCATACTTTAGCCTCTGGGCTCTCTAGCCCACTTCCTCGAAAGAGGAGTGCGCTTAGACAGTCAGGTCTCTACGCCTAGTGGGTATGCTTAGTGCTCAACACTTTACCACAAGATTCGTCTAGGCAAGTTACTGTCAGATTTTCTACTCACACTTCAAGCTGAGTCGTCTCAGTAACCTCGCCAGGAGCTCTAGTGTTAAACACTGTTTATTGTCCGTACCTCCAACTTGCTCAGCTTCGCTTGATTATACTCAGCTATCGCTGTATTATTTGTATGCATATGCTTGATATGTTAACTCTTGACATTCTACCACCTGACACCTACATGCTATTACCTGACACCTATCTGTATCACTTAACAACTGATGTGTTATCACCTGACATGCTGCTACTTGACACCTGCTCATGTTATACTATCACTTATCACCTACCCCTTTATGACATGACTTATCATCTGCCATCTATCATGTTAACATCTAACCTGTGATTATCACATTTACGGGAATCCTGTACCTGTTATCCTGTATTATATATAGTGACCTGTATTCCTGTTATACATGTACTCATATACTTCTAAATTCCTGATCATTTCCTGCTCCTGCTATTCCCGTAAATTGATAATTACATAATAAATTATATCAAGACAACATGCACCGGGTTTGGGAGAACTGATGGGTCATGAATAGTCATGTTTATGGTGGTTATATCAAGTCATGCGTGGCCACACTCGAGGGATCACCTGGCGGCCACCAGGGATTCTGTGGAGTGTACTGGCACCCCTTCTCCTCCTGTTTGTTCCTACCGGTACGCACACGCTCTAAGCCTATTTCTATCGGATCTGCGATACTCTATTCCTGTTCGGGCGTACAATAAATCCCGGTATCTAGCGGTACATTTTGGCTCAGCACTGGATACTCCTGGACCGTTGCCCCGGGCAAGTACAAGGTCCATTCTAAACATGCTTCGTCGAACTCTATCAGTTTTCAAATAACTTGCTCTATAAGTTGTAAGTGGAAGTATGTGGAATGGGACACATACTGAAGCCTACAACTTAGACGACCCCAATTATACTAAGATGCTAATATTCAATTTGTTGTGTTATTTTGCAACTCGGGTTGTATGTGGGATTACGGTGACATAGGATAAAAGTATATAGATGAGGATTTTCTTGTTTGGATTATTCCTTCGATGTACTAGTCTCACGGAACCGTACCTAAGCTTGTACGGTTGATTTTGCTTGTATTCGATTTTATTTGGTTTTATCAGTTTTATCAGTTTTATGTTAGTTTAGAAGATATCTGGTGTTGTCTTATCTGCTTTACTTCCCATCTCCTTACTTGCTCCTGTATGCATGTACTCACGACATGATTTTCAATGCATGCTCTTTTATTCAGATTTATCGATACACGTGTACTTATTTTTGCACGCCAGTTGGTATTTGCAACGCCACTCGTTGGGGAGTTCTGACTCCCCTGGATCCTCATGTTCAGGTCCTAGAGCTTGGAGCTGATGAATTCATCTTACTGATCAGAGCGGCGCAGCGGAAGTGTAGTGGGATCAGCGAAAGACCGTCTGAGGCCCTATCCTTCCAGGCCCTCTGCTCGACTTTCGAGTTTTCCTATTGTAACTCGTGAGCACCATCTGTACTATTTATACTTATATATCTTTTTGTATTCTCGCATTTGCGCCTATCGATGATGTAATATTCTTGTAATGTTGTGTCACATCTGGTGATAACTTTGTAACTGTACTCATATGTTGAAATGTATGAAGCACCATGTATTTTCGTACTCTGATTCTTATTTGTACTGATATTTAGCGTATATATATATATGAAAGCATTTTTGACCTGCATATATACATCGCAGTAACGTCTCTGTACCTACGGGGTAGAGGCATTATAGGGTGGTATCAGAGCCTAGGCTCCCGCATCCACAATACGTCCAGATGGCAAGTTAATGGTAAAAAAATTTGCAACTGGAATGCATGAGTTCTGTTTATACAATCCAACTACAAGTGCAGAGTTATCTTTTTCTTTCTTGATCATCCTTCCTTTGATTCCTAATACCTCCCATTTTTCCATTGTTTTAGTTTTTCGTAGTATTTATACCGACTTAAGATATGGATACACTAGAGATGTAGCGGCTGGTTCTGAATGAAGCTATTATATGATCTCTTCGGCTAACTCTATGAAGCTAGGGTATTCTCAAATTGATCCACGATCGGGTTGTCTTTCAGAAGTCGGTATTCAGGTTTTTCTATAGTTATTTTCTATTCTTGGCTATATCTTTCAGAATGATCGATGCCTAGTCTTCGGAATTCTTAACTATCGGTCTTCTTTATTTATGCTCAGTATTATCAGGATTTTCTTTCTCTTCAGTATTCTGCCTCATTCTCGGAGTGATATTAAGTATGCAGCACAGCAAGAATTCTATTGCAAAGCAGTGATATCAAGTCAATATTATTCGATATCGCTCGAAGATTTATACAGCAGGAAGTGTAAAGATATCTATATTCCGATTATTGTTCAATTGACTTGAGAGCCCTACCTGCACTGATTCATATCTTAATTGGTATAATTCCTGTTCCTATCCCTTTTGCGTTCATTTTACCCCTTATCAAAATTGCGAGGATGCAATTTTTGTAAGGTGGATGAAATGTAACACCCCGCTCTTGAAATACGTACTTAGTTATGTATTCAAATTTTTGATCATATTTCTTGATTTACTTTCTGTATTTTTTTTTTGTTTTATGTATATTTATGCGATTATTTTTGCATTGGATCAGGATTCGTGGACTCGGGATGACCCTAGTCTGAACCGGGGACCCGTCCTAATGTATTGCTCAATTTGATCTTTTTGGTAGTCAGATTTGACCAATTTTAGTGTCAAACATCATTTTATAATATTTTAGATTTCTTACAATTTTTTGAAATTTTCTGAATTAAATTGAATTTCTTCAGAACCGGTATCGACCAGTGCCGCTGATTGATTCTCGAATTTTTAATTTACAAATAGAGTTGAATTTCTAAAAATGACTTTCACATTATTTCTTAAAATCACATTTTCTATCTAAATGCTTTTTTTTTGAGATTTTTCTAAATTTATCAAAATTCCACCGGATTTGGTGTTGGCCAGTATCGCTGGTTGATTTCAAGATTTTATTTTAAAAATGAAATTTTATTTATGAAAACCGACTTCAAATTATTTCTCAGGGTGATGTTTTCTACCTCTGGTATTTTGGGAATTTTTCTGGACAGTCAATATTCCCTACTTTATTATAATATTATTATTTTTCAGAATCTTTCCTTTTCTTTCTTTTCCCTCATCTGCTCACCGCCGACCCACACCCCCACATAGGGCCCGGTCACATCCCTCTCCCATCTCCCCTATCAATCTCTCTCTTTCTTTTTCTTTTTCGTTTTCCTTTCTTTCTTTCTTTCTTTCTTCTCTTCTTCTTTCTCTTCTTCTTCTCTTCCTCTCTTCTCTTCCAATTTCCCCATCTTCCCTCTCCAATTTCATCATCTCCACTTAAATTCACCACCACCACTACTTATTTCCACCTCCAAACCCAACACCCTTAGACTTTCCTCTCCTCTTTGGGGGTGGCTGATGCCACCTCGGAGCTAGGCGCCGCCGGCGCATCGCCGGCGGCCGTGCACGGCCAGGGAGCCTCCTGGCCCCCCGTGCATAGGCAGAGGAGGGGCAACATCCCCCTCTCCTTTCTTTCTCTCTCTCTCTCTCTCTCTCATCTCTCCTCTCTCTCTTTCTCTCTCTCTCTCTCTCCCTGTTTTCTCTCTCTAGTACACTCTCTCTCTCCATCTCTTAAATCTCTGTTGGACTGCCGGCGCCACAGCCGCTGCAAGTAGCCACCTTGCCGGCTACCAGCAAGTCTCTTCCCACTCTCCCCTTTTCCTTCTCTCTCATGGTCTCCCCCTCTCTCTCTCCTGTTCCTCTCTCTCTCTCATCTCTCTTTCTCTCTAGATCTCTTTCTCTCTCTCATTAAAAATCTGTTAATCTCTCTCCATTTCTTCTAGATCTCTCTTTAAATTTCTCTTGCTCTCTCTAGATCTCTTTCTCTCACTAGCTCTCTCTTTCTCTCTTTAATGCTTTCTCTCTCTCCCCCCTTCTCTTAATCCTCTCTTTCTCTCTCTAAATATAAATATATTTTAATATATTTTGGTGGCGTGTGGGCGTATTTTGAACTCCAGGATTTCATGGCGTTTTCAGAGATTAGGCGAGTGTCCTCTCCTCATTTTGGGTTCCCCTGCTTCGTCGGATCGACTGTATATTATTTCTATTTTTGGATTGTATCGGTATTTTGTATTGGGCTGTGCCTCGTATTGGTATATGGCCGAGTGCCCTGATTGTGCATGTATATGCCTATGACGAATGTTTGCACTAGGCTAGTTTAATTCCTATACATGTACCATGTCTGCGATGTTGTCCATTACTGCTTTATTATATGCGTGTGTTCGACACTAACACTTCTCTGCAGGTATTATACCCAGCCTCCGGACTGCGTTCAGCCTCCGGGCTTTCTCTACTCAGCCTCCGCCTCCGGGCTTCACCACTCCACAGTAGTTTAGATATTATCACGCTTATATGTATGCTCATGTGATATTAACATTTCATGTACTCTCGTACCGACTCCGGGTTTCTGCTCCACTCCCGGGCTAGCTACCCAATTGGTTTTAGCTTTGCACCCTTATGGGTTTCGTGATAATTACGAGAGTGCGCTTACCCCGAGCGTACTTTAGCCTCCGGGCTCTCTCTCCCACTTCCTCGAAAGAGGAGTGCGCTTAGACATTTAGGTCTCTCAGCTACGCTTGGTAGGCATGCTTAGCGCTCAGCGCTTTACCACTAAATTCGTCTAGGCGAGATGCTGCCGGATTTTCTACTCATACTTCAAGCCGAGTCGTCTCGGTAACCTCACCAGGCGCTCTAGTGTTAAACACTATTTGCTGTCTATACCTCCAGCTTGCTCAGATCTGCTTGATTGTACTCAGCTATTGCTATATCATTTGCTATGCACATGCTTGATATGTTACACTTGATATTCTACCTCCAGACATCTGCATGCTATTACCCGACACCTATCTGTATCACTTAACAACTGATGTATTATCACCTGACATGCTCTTACTTGACACCTGCTCCTGTTATGTTATCACTTATCACCTGCCCCTGTTATGACATGATTATCACCTTCCATCTATCTTGTTAACACCTGACCTGTGATTATCACATTTACGGGAATCCTGTACATGTTATTCTGTATTATATACAGTGATACATATTCTTGTTATACATGTACTCATGTACTCCTGAATTCCTGATCATGTCTTGCTCCAGCTATTCCCGTAAATTGATAATTACATAATAAATTATAATAAGACAACTTACACCGGATTTGAAAAAACTGATGGTCCTAAATAATCATATTTATGGTGGCCATATCGAGTCACGCTTGGCCACATACTTAAGGGATCACCTAGTGCCACCAGGGATTCTGTGGGGTGTACTGTCACCCCTACTCCTCATGTTTATTCCTGCAGGGTATGCACACGCCATGGCCTATTTCTATGAGATTTGCGATACTCAATTCCTGTTTGGGAGTACAATAAGTCTCGGTACCTAGCGGTATGTTCCGGTTCAGCATTGGATACTCCTGGACCGTTGTCCCGGGCATGTACAGGGTCCATTCTAAACATGTTTCGTCGAACTCCATTAGTTTTCAAAGAATTTGCTCTATAAGTTGTAAGTGGAAGTATGTGAAATGGGATGCATACTGAAACCTACAACTTAGATGGCCCCAATTATACTAAGATGCTAATATTCAATTTGTTGTGTTATTTTGCAACTCGGGTTGTATGCGCTCGGATTACGGTGACATGGGATAAAAGTATATAGATAAGAATTTCTTGTTTGGATTATTCCTTCGATGTACTAGTCTCACGGAGCCGTGACCTTTGTACGATTAATTTTGCTCGTATTTATTTTATTCGATTTTATCAGTTTTATCGGTTTTATGTTAGTTTAGGAGATATCTGGTGTTTCCTTATCTGCTTTACTTCCCGTCTCCTTACTTGCTCCTTTATGCATGTGTTCACGACACAGTTTTCAATGCATGCTCTTTTATTTAGATTTATCGATGGACATGTGCTTATCTTTGCAAGCCACTTGGTATTCGCTACACACCAGCCGTTGGGGAGTTCTGACTCCCCTAAATCCTCATGTCCAAGTTTGGAGCTTGAAGCTCGTGAATTCATCTTGCTGATCAGAGCGGCGCAGCGGAAGCGTAGTGGATCAGCGGAAGACCATCTGAGGCCCTATCCTTTCAGGCCCCCTGCTTTACTTTCGAGTTTCCTGTTGTAACTCGTGAGCTTCATTTATACTGTTCATACTTTTATATCTCTTTGTATTCTCGCATTTGCGCCTATCAGTGATGCAGTATTCTTATAATATTGTGTCACATTTAGTGATAACTTTGTAACTATACTCATATATTGGAATGTATGAAGCACCACGTATTTTCGTACTCTAATTCTTACTTGTACTGATGCTTAGCGTATATACGTGAGGGTATTTTTGATCTGTACATATACGTCACAGTAACATCTCCGTACCCGCGGGATCGGGGCGTTACAACTAATGATCTTGTGCTCATTTAGTTTCAGATATTCAATCAAGATCTTAATCGGTGTTTAGCTTCAACAAAGATTCGAAGTCAAGTTTTGAAGCTAGCGCGTGTTGAATCAAGAGCTCGTGCTTCAAGATCGCATCAAGTACTTAAAGAGGAGTCTAACTCATGGATCAAAGTTTGGACCGAGTCAAGATGGAGAAGAAGATTTTCAAGAAAATTTGAGTCGAGTTTTGTAAGTATTAAGATTTTATTTTAGATAAATGTAAAAGATAGATTAGTTGTGGATTTCTCAAGCTTATATACACACGCAAAATATTTCAAAGCAGCATTTCATGTTAAATAGTTTTAGATTTTGAAAAATACCATTTTGGTTTTGAGCTTCAAAGAATACATATTTCGTTTTCATGAATAGAGTTCATCAAAAAAGTTTACATTGTTTACATGTGTATTGAATTCCATCCATACACATTGATGGTTCAAATATTTAGAAAAACTTAGTTTGATGTTTCTAGTTCATGGTTTTAAGTTTTGTTAAATTAAAAGTTATTTTGAGCTTATTGTCAAAAATAAAGATATTTCATCTTATATATATATTTGATCATTTTCAGACACACTATGCTTCAAATGAGTTTTAATATCTTGTTTTTTGTATTAGAACAAATTTTGAAAAAAAATGATTTTATTTTTAAAGTTTGATTTGAAAATACCGATTTTTGTTTAAAGCTTAATTTATATATCGCAAAAATAGTTCAACTTGTTTGTAATATGTGTTGATTTTTTATCACATATTTTTTACTTCAAAGTATTTCAATGAACTTATTTTTGTGAATTTTTATGTGTTTTAAATAAAATTTTAGGGTTTTAAAAGACCAAGTTTCAATCCTTTAAAACCCTGACCTTGGGCTTCTGGCTGTTCGACCGACCAGTCGACCGAACCAGAGCTCGGTCGACCAAATGGTCGACCGATGTGCATGCACAAGCCTGGCTTGAGGGCTGGTAGACTGGACGGTCGATCGATCCAGAGAACTTGCTCTCTGGGTCTGGCCCGGTCGATCGAGCGGTCGACCGACCAGAGAGACCAAATCTCTGGTTCTTACCTTGGTCGACCGATAGGTCAAGACCTGGGTGCAGTCGATCGGATGGTCGACCGGCTATTCCAACGGTCTGAAATATGATCATTGGCCGGTCGACCGGCAGGTTAATTTGGCCAGAAAACTAAGCCCAATGGCTAGTTTTCTGAACCCTATAAATTGGGTTTTCTTGGCTATTTTAAGCAAGATTTTGGAGCAGTTTTAGAGCCAGTTTTTTTCATCGCTTTTAGAGTTTTTCTCCACATGCTTTGGGCTAAAACTTCCATATCAAAAGAAGAGTTTTTTAAGAGTGTTTTTCAAAAGAGTTTTATTGAGTTTTCAACCACTCTTTTTATCTAGTTTTCTCACACAAGCTTGAACTTTCCTTTACTATACTTATCCTCTAGGGATTTTTTTGTGAGAGTGTTTTGTTGGTGGTCAAGAAAAGAGATCACCAAGTGTTCCACCTTCTTATATTAGGAAGTTGTAGAGGTGCGACCTCGGCAAGCTAGTGTGCTTGCGTGTGTTGTTCTTGTAGGAACAAGTGAGGGACTTGTGGGTCCAAGAGTTCTTGAGGGAGCTCGTTGTAGGTGTTGAGGCACCGAGTGATCTAGCAGGATCATTTATATTAAAAATCCTTCATAGTATTGAAGGCGGGGATGTAGAGAAAGTGTGCTCGAACCTCGAAATAATTCTCCCGTGTTTGCGATTGCTCATCTCTCTCTCTCTCTCACACACACACTTGTGTTATATATTTTGCATGTTTTTTATTGTTCCTCTCTATATTCTTGATATATCTGTGCTCAATTGATATATATGCTTGGGTTGTTTGTGTGCTCACACTTGTATTTAATCAAGAGAGCCATAGTGGTACCTCAACTCTTAATCTAGAGAATCTTGAGGAGATGTCCAGAGCCCTTTACCGGGAATTCGACTACACTCTTTGGTTATACGTTGTATATAGTTTTAGTTTACATAATAGTTTTAATTCCACATTAGTTTTGCATTAGATTAGCAAGTCATTTATTCACCTCCCCCACTAGGTGACTGACAATTTCTTACAGCACCATATCATCCTCATACTTCTCGTAGCCCACAAAAATGTGAGCCATCCTTTCCTATGAAAATGAACCGAGGACAACAGCCTCGGGGACCTCAACTCAACAGGTTCAATGCACGTTTTACAAACAACTCAACCACTTGATTTTCACCCGCCGTAAACAAGAAAGGCTCTATGGTCTGTCGGTTATGAGGTCCTCAGTTGCTGCTTCTGCACCTGCACCAGCTTCGTAGTCATTCGTCGGCTTCCTATCATCAGCTCTCATAGATTGCCTTATATCTCACTCACAATCAAGGTATCACTGGAGCATCTTCAACTTCTGATTTTATTGCCATGTCTGCCTCTGGAGATTCTACTCCCTAGATATTTGACTCTGATGCCACTTATCATATGACTCTTGATTATTTTGTCCTTACAAACTGTATTACTGATTGTGATTCAACTTATATATACACTACTAATGGTTCACCTCTTACAGTTACTCATCTGGTAACATTACTCCCACTTCTGTTCTGTCGAGTAGACTCATCTTGTATTCTATATTTTGCATTCCTAAATTTACCGTGAAATTACATCTATTGGCAAACTCACCAATTATAATTGCAATGTCTTAGTTACACCCACTTCTTGTATTGTTCAGGATCACACCGGAAGAACGATTCAGATAGGAGGTAAGGTCAATGGCTTATATCAGTTGGAGTCTGTTCTTCATCTTTCTTCCTCACTACATCTCGTAGTGAGTGTCTCTGTCACTTCCGATTTATGGCATCATCGGTTGGGACATTATCTACCTCTAGGTTAAAAAATATCTGATTCTGATGTGTTAGGTAAATTTTAGTTTTCTAACTCAAATAATTTTGAAGGTTGTCGTTTTACTAAACAAGTTGATATAACTTTTGGCTCTAGCAATCACATGGCTTCAGAAATTTTTGATTTAATCCACTTTGATATTTGGGGATCAGCTCCTATCTCTTCTCTTTCTGATTACAACTATTATGTTTGTTTTGTTGATGTATGCTTCCAATACACACATGGATTTATCTCATGCGAAATCAATCTGAACTATTGCAAATCTATACTGAATTCATAAACATGATTTATATTCAATTTTACAAACGTATAAAAAATTTCCGATCTGATGGAGCTAGAGAATATCTTTCTATAATCACCTAGAGGGGGGGGTGAATAGATGATGGCTAATCTAATGGTCAAATAATGCGGAATTAAAACTTATTAAACTAAACACCAAGTATAACACAAGAGTGTAGCCGGATTCCCCATGAAGGCTCTGGACTAACTCCTCAAGATTCCTCTAAATAAGAGTTGGGTGCCGTGTTGGCTCTCTTGGTTAAATACAAGTGTTAGCAAATAATCCCCAAGCATATAACAATTAAGCACACAAAGTATATCAAGCATATAAAGATGAAAGCAATAAAAGCATGCAAGATATAAACAAGAGAGATAGAGAAAGAGCAATCGCAAACACGGAGATTTATTTCGAGGTTCGAGCACACTTGCTCTACGTCCCCGCCTTCAACACTATGAAGGATTTCCACTAAAATCGGTCCCACCGGATCACTTGGTACCGCAACACCTACAAGCTCTTTGGACTCTCTAGTCCCTCTCTTGTTCCCGCAAGAACACACCGCAAGCCCACTAGCTCGCCGAGGCCGTACCTCAAAACACCGAGTTCACACACGAACTCGATAACACTGCGAACACACTCATCTGCCTCCTCAAAGCAAAGAAGAAGTCTTTGGTGATCACAACACTTTGATCACCTAAAAACAATCTCACAATAACACTCCTAAAGGTAGATATAGCAATGGATAGCTCAAGTGTTTGTGAGAAAAATAAGGATGGAATGTGTGGTGAAAAACTAAAAGAAATCACTTTGAAAACTCTTAATAAACTCTCCTTTTGAATGGAAGTATTTAGCTCAAATACAAGTAGAGAAAACCTCTTAAAAGAGTTGGAAAAACTGGTGTAAAACCACTTGAAAAATCTTATAGAAAACAGCCACAAAAAACCCCAATTTATAGGGCTAGAAAAACTAGCCTTTGGGAGCCAGGTTGGCTTGTCGGTCGACCGCTTGGTCGACCGGCCAACGGTCAGAATTCTGACCGTTGAGCCAGCAGTCGACCGGCCGGTCGACCGTGGCCAGGTACAGAGAGCTCAGCTCTCTGCCGGTCGACCGCCTGGTCGACCGGGGCACTTTCCAGAGAGCAGCTGCTCTCTGGCGGTCGACCGTGCGTCGACCGGCCCATCCTGTGCACATCGGTCGACCGCTCCGGTCGACCGGCTCTTGGTCCGGTCGACCGGTCGGTCGACCGCCAGAGCCTGGCAGGCTTTAATTAGGGATCTAAATGTTGGCTTTTAGCTTAAAAAAAAATAAAATCTCTAAAATCACGAAAAATCTACAAAAATAGGTCAGTATTATACTTTGATAAACAAACATGTTTGAGCAAAATCAAGACATGTTACAAACAATTTGAACTATTTTGTAACTTAGAAATTTGGCTAAAAACGAAAACCTATATTTTCCAAATTGGTTTTTCCAAAACTTCTCCAATACAAAAGTAAGATATTTTAAACTCTTTTAAAGCATGGTGTGTATGGATATGATCATCTACACATATATGGTGAAATATCTATGTTTTTGACATTTAACTCTAAAACGGTTTTGGTTAAAAACATGTATATATGAAGTCCAAAAACCAAACCGGTATTTTTCAAAAAAGAAAACTCTTTTGTATTTTTTCAAAATAAAATTCTTTTATGAAAAACTTATCTAAATCAAGAGTGTGTGTGTATATGGTATACTTGAGCAATCCACCACTATTCTATCCTTCTAAAATAAAATCTTATAAAAACAAACCTAGACTCAAGTCTTGATCATGAAGGTCTTCACTTGAAGTCTTCTCATCTTCTTGACTTGGTCCAAACCTGATCCAACGAGCTAGACTCCTCTTGAGTACTTGTGTGGTCTTGATGCACAAGCTCTTGAATCAAACGTGCTAGCTCCAAAAATTGACTTTAATCCTTTGTTGAAGCTACGCACCTACTAAGATCTTGATCACAAATCTGAGACTAAATAAACACTAGATCATTAGTACTATAACTACATGAGTTGATCATCATCAAAACTAGAGTGATAGGCCTTTGGGCCAACAATCTCCCCTTTTTTATGATGACAAAACTCATGGAGTTATATTTGCATGGATTAAAGTAAAGCTTCAAAGAAGCTCCCCCTTAATCATGCATAACAAAAACAAATAAATATGCAATGAAAGCTCATAAACATGTATGCAAATACAAGGAGATAAACATGCCAATCAAGCATAAACTCATCAAATTCTTTTTCTCCAATTTGCAAAACAAAACATATATGCATAAACATAATACTAAAATACTTCTCCCCTTTTTTGTCAATCATCAACAAGGGGTTAAAGTAAAAACAAAACAATGTCTCTCCTTTTTGTCAAAAACCAAACTCAACAAAAAGGTGAAATCAAATCAACCAATAAGAGATATATGCAATATACATTCATGAAGAGGAGATGCTAAGTTAAACTTCCCTACACATATAAATTACATGAAAGAGGGATGATAAGCCCTATTCACATAACGCATAATATGTAATGCATAAGAAGAGATGTGAAGCTCCCCCTACATACGTGTACCGCATAAAGAAGAGTTGTCAAGCTCCTCAATATAAGATACACTCAACATAAATCTATATGTAGAAGAGATGTTAAGCTCATTGCATATAGGCAATACAAATCAAAACATTTTTTAATTTTCATATTAATCAAAATTTTGAATTTTCCTCAGTAAAACAAATTTGAGATATCACTTGTAATCAAATTTTAAGATATCATATAAACAAAAATTTAAAGGTACCACTTGTAAATCAATCAAATTTAAGATACCAATTTTAAATAACCATTACAAATTTTGAATTTTAATCAAAATAGAATCATATTGATACCAATTGAAAATTATTTTGATATCAATAAAATACAAATTTTAAAAATAATGCATAAGCTTATTAAAATATCAATTGAGAAACCAATTGAAATAAGGATTTGAATCAAGCTTAGCATAAACATACTTTGTGCTTTAAATATGTAAATCGATTTTAACTCAAACACAAACAAATCATATATATGTATGAGAATGAAAATACCAATAGGAATTGATATTATAGAAATTATGAAGCATACATATATAGAAAACAAAATATGAGTATATACAAAAAAAAAATCAATTGAGATCAAGTATATAACTCAAAACCATCACTCTTTTATGCACAAGGTAAAAGATTTCAATAAGGTTTGCAAGGCATAATCGCCCATCCGTCCACCCATAACGGTGTTGGAAGGGTTTTCAAAAATAATTTTTGAAAATATTTTAACAGTGAAAATTATTACCAATGAAGAACATAACTAGTTAAAAGTAATTTTGAAAAACTAGTTAAAGATCCTTCAAAAACATGAACCAAATATATATATATATATATATAATATATATAATATATATATATATATATATATATATATATATATATATATATATATCCATGAAACATACTAAATACATAGGAGTTGTCACTCAAGATCTATAAAGCTCATAAAGACTCATGAAACATAGTCATGAGAAAACAAATAAATATGAGTATACAAACAACATGTGAATAGCATATTCATGAAATTAGTCAATAAAGCCAAAACAAACATGAATCTTATTTTTACCAAAACATGAAAACATGAAATTATATTTTCATAAGAAATAACTTCTAAGTATATGTATGATTTATCCAATCCTAACAATATGCATACATATCCCAAACATAGAAAGAGTCCATAATGTAAATTGCATGAAGGCAAATGACTCATGGGGTATACATGTATATTTATTAGATTTGAATACAAAATACATATACATGAAGTAAAATATGAAAATGGCAAAACAAGTGTAAATGAGGAAATCATCAAAACTAGGCTATACATGTGCATATAGTGAGTACAAGAAACAATGAAGTGCAAACATATATGAATCAATTTGTTGCTCACTACTTGTACACGTATATATCCAAGTTTTGACAAAAACTACATCTAAACTAGTATTTACCACATGAAGCACAAAAAAAAACATGAACATTTTAACAAACACTAAAACATGCTAAAGATCATCAATCATACATGCATGTAAATAAATAGGAGTTTTTAGAGATAGTTACCAAACCAAAGAAACTATGCTCTAAGTCTCCAAAACATGGTGGTTGTCTCATCAAACATCCTTGATAGCGGTGCATCAAATATATGTCCATCAAGTCCATGCATCCACCACCAAGGCACCACCCTCTTACGTTTGTGAGAGCCCGCACCTACATCAAAAACACAAGGTGGAGATTTTGGTACCCATTTTCTTTTGGGTCCATGAGGGTTAGTCTTATAAGGAACCCAAACATTTTTATTAGCAAATTCATAGCATTTATCTTATCATAACAAAATTTTTGCTAAATGGCCTTTGCGGCCACAATGTGTACTTTGTACACTCTAGGATGCATATGAGTGTGGGTGTGATCATGATGTGCAAAGTGTGCATATGCATGTTGTGGGTGTTGTGCATGAATATGGGGAACTTGTTTCTTTTGAAACAAGGATTCAAATTTTTTATGTTTAAATGCACATGTGCTCAAAGTTGAGCTCAACAATTTATTTTATTTTTCAAAGATTTAATCTCATTTTGATTAATAGTGGCATGTAAAGCACGGTGAGAATGAGAATCATTTTTCTTATTCTTTTTAGAAACATTTTCTTTTTCTTTTTTCAACATTTTTCTTTTCAAGAAGTGTTTCATTAAAGCAACTTCTTTTTTTTTTCCACCAAACAACTTATTTTTCAAAATAGTGTTTCCTTCACAAAGATCATTTAATTTAGAAAGCAAGGAAACATTCTCATTTTTCAAATTTTCATTTTCTTTTTCAAAGCATGCAATTTTATTTTTAAAAGACTCATTTTCTTTTAAAGCATTTTCAAATCTTGTTTGAAAAGAATCCTTTTCTTTTGACATGAAATCATTTTATTTTTCATTTTCTTGTTATCCCTTTTAAGCATGTTATATTTTCAATTAGTTGTTTGACAAAAAGAAGTAAGCTCATCATAAGACATGTCAACATCTTCATCTACCTCGGATTTGGTAGTTACCTCAAGGGGGTTATCCCCTTGGACCATGTAGCATACATTGGAAGCATTACTTCCAACATTCGAGTCGCTCCCCGCATAGTATTGTTCTTGTTCGCCAAGGGAGATCAAAGAGTTTCATACTACAAAAGCCGAATCAAGATTAGCAACCCTAGATAATAAACATCATTTAGGGTAGATCTTAAAGCATGTAGGCTTTTGAGTTAGCCTCATATACTTGCTATTATTAACATATGAATCTTTAGTGGTAGTAAGATAAACATGATGCCTAGGCCTTTAAGTACAAAGACATCTTAACCTTCCAAGTTTTGGATGTTAAGAATGTCAAAAGTGGGAGGTGACATGAAATCCATAGTGTGTGTACAAATATTGTGATTAGCTAAAAAAAGAGGATCTTTAACTCTAGGTTGTAAGACCCAAATCAGAGCACTTGGCTCTGATTCCAATTGTAATCACCTAGAGGGGGATGAATAGGTGATGGCTAATCTAATGGTCAAATAATGCAGAATTAAAAACTTATTAAACTAAACACCAAGTATAACACAAGAGTGTAGCCGGATTTCCCGTGAAAGGGCTCTGGACGAACTCCTTAAGATTCCTCTAAATAAGAGTTGAGGTGCCGCGTTGGCTCTCTTGGTTAAATACAAGTGTTAGCAAACAATCCCCAAGCATATAACAATTAAGCACACAAAGTATATCAAGCATATAAAGATGAAGCAATAAAGCATGCAAGATATAAACAAGAAGAGATAGAGAAAGAGCAAATCGCAAACACGGGAGATTTGTTTCGAGGCTCGAGCACACTTGCTCTACGTCCCTGCCTTCAACACTATGAAGGATTTCGCTAAAATCGATCCCACCGGATCACTTGGTGCCGCAACACCTACAAGCTCTTTGGACTCTCTAGTCCCTCTCTTGTTCCCGCAAGAACACACCGCAAGCCCACTAGCTCGCCGAGGCCGCCCTCAAACACCGAGTTCACACACGAACTCGATAACACCGCGAACACACTCGTCCGTCTCCTCAAAGCAAGAAGAAGCCTTTGGTGATCACAACACTTTGATCACCTAAAAACAATCTCACAATAACACTCCTATAGGTAGATATAGCGGATAGCTCAAGTGTTTGTGAGAAAAACAAGGATAGAATGTGTGGTGAAAAACTCAAGAAATCACTTTGAAAACTCTTGATAAACTCTCCTTTTGAATGGAAGTATTTAGCTCAAATACAAGGGGAGAAAACCTCTTAAAAGAGTTGAAAAAACTGTGTAAAAACCACTTGAAAATCTTATAGAAAACAGCCCCAACACCCAATTTATAGGGCTAGAAAAACTAGCCGTTGGGAGCCAAGTTGGCCTGTCGGTCGACTGATTAGTATCTAATTTTGCATAATTTATACCACATCTTCACATTTATTTCGTATTAAATTCTGCTAATATCCTTTGCTTACTTGATTCTAGGTTCATGGTGTGCAATGAAGAAGAAGACTCTAAACCACCATTTATTGGTAATTAAAGGCCTATTAAGATAGCCATTGACCTAGAAGAGCTGATTCATCAAA